>JAQIXI010000312.1:0-26927 GCA_034700165.1 Galumnidae sp. Gr-Ori-00277
CCTGAGCCGAGACCAAAATACCCTACCCTGGCACCCCCCCCCCTGGGATCGAAGTCTTTTGCCATCCCTGTTTAAAATCGAGCAAGGGAAACCACTTTTGTTGTGCATAAAATTGAACATGGAGAGTACGCATTTGCATTTGAAAATTACGGTAAAATTCAATTAAATGACTGAACTAAGTGAAACATTTCAAGAGATTATTCGATTTCATATCATTGAAATCTATGTCAAATAAAAGACTCGGAACATATTTTGAACTTGTAAATTCCATATCCAAATCCATTCCGGTGTCGTTCTTTCTAAATCCATAGGACCAGAAAAAGAAACTTGGTATAAAAAATTAAAATAATTTTTGTCAATATAAATATTTCCTTGATAAGTTAACTTACCCAAATTTGCCTTTAAATGTTCTACCTGGTATGCTATAATTTTCTAATACCTTATGAGCTGGAACAGATAATTTAATTTGTTCACTGAGTTGTTTATAAATAAGTTTATATTCATTCATTGCAAGAATAAATTGTTTGTCGCTATTATTGAATATTTTTTTCGAATTCTCTTCTTTTAAAAATTTGTTAAAACTTTTAATTTTCTCATTAAGTTTTGGCTTAATTTTCAAAGTATTATCAAATGATAGATAAGACGGTATACAAAATGTGAGCGCAGGTAATGAATCGAATTGATTTAGTTCCAATTTTATTGTGATGACTGTCTGTCCGCTCACGTAATCCCTCCACAACTCATTTGTTTGGTATAAAAGACCCGACAATAAAATTAAAGATAAAATAAAACTATAAATATGTCGTTTAAAATATTTTACAAAAATTTTAAATATATTCTTTAAAAGTAACATTATTATATCAACTTGAATATTTTAAGATTCTATCACAAATTGCAGGTAATATTTAATTTTCAATGTTGATATTTTAAATTAACTATTTGAGTAATTTATTTAACAAATATAACACTAATTGATATTTAATTTTAAAACTTTAATTCTTTAAAAATGTGTTTGAAAACACTTTTGTTTTTTTAAACAATAAAGAAAAGCATTTAAATTAATTATTAACCAAAAGGAGAAAACATTTTAATTGAAACATTATAAGTGTAAGTATGAAATTAAATAAAGTTTATAAATATTAATATATACATACAGTAAAAATTGTTTTTATAAAACAATGTTTTATCGATTGACTATTGTTTTGATAAGTTCTATTCAAATTATTTAAGTTGTTTTTCAATCAAATGATTCAAAACCTTTTGTTTAGTGATTTATTTTCCAAATGAAAATATAATTAAATATTTCTTTCAAATAAAACTATTAATTATGACATTTCTTATAATTTATTGAATCAATTTATTAAATCAAAAATATATTTTGATAACAAAAACAATTATAATAGAAATAAATCAATTCTAAGTGTTTATAATATTTCGTAAATTATTAAACGATAGATTGATCAGATTAGTTTACTTAATAACATCTTGCTTAATTTAAATAAATATTTGATGGAGAAATTAAATTAAACTAATTGACCTAAACTATTTTAATCTCATGATAACATTTAACTTTATCTCAAAGATATACAGTCATAGAAATTATATGGTATAATAATACCAAAAATTGACATGATATTTCAACTAGGTTATAGTTGGAATTTTCAAGTCAAATTTTTATCACTTATTCAAACATTATACTATTTTATAAATATATAAAATTATTCAAAATCACCAAGCTATTTTTTGAGATTTAGTGATTTTTTAATGTATGCCAAAATATCAATAAAATATCCTGTTTCACTTAAAATAATCAAGATATTTGAAAAATCCAAAAGTATCTTGTGTATAATTGAAGTTTGAAAATTTCATTTTCTTGGTTTTGCAATTAGATTAATCCTTTTAGCATGATAATTAAAAATGATCAAATTTGTATGACTTACTAAAAAATTACTACTTCAAAACTTTAAAAGATAATTCAATTCATTTAAATAGAAATCAAATTAGATATATTTAGCTAAAAACATTTTTCAGGAATAAGAAAAATATGCTTGCTTAAAAAAATTACAAGTTCATAAATTTTATTAAAATACAAATATTTTGAGATTATTTATTTTTAATTATTTTTAAATGGCTTTAATGATTTCAACTCTGTAAATGATATGTGAGTTGGTACAATTAGCTCATTTAAAATATATTTGACTAGGGTGTACAAAATGCTAGGTTTGACCCTAAAATGGTTCAAAGTGAATATTCTAAAACCTCTGCCCAAACCTAGAAAAAAATACCCTTGATTGATTTTGAAATTTGTTTCAAAAGAGGATTATATATTCTTTTGTAACGAAATCGTTATTTCAATGTTGCGCTCAAACATAGAGTGAGACTACGCATGACATCGCCTGAGATATCGCCTGACATTCCTTTCATTTCATTGGTTTATTTTCCCTCCAAAACTCTTAACACTAATTATACCATAATATCCGTTAGTTTTTCATAACTCATTGCTTTGGTTTCCGTCTCTCGACGAGTAAACATCTAAACGTTATCTAAAAGTAATTTTTAAAGTCTTTTGTAATTCATTTCTTTGTTTCATATAATAAATTGGTTTCAACCGAAAGTTGTCCACTAAATCTGTCCGCAGTCGGTCTTAACATTGTCGTAAGAACAAGTCGAATTGCTATTAAATAGTAAGTCGGGACTGATTGTTATTTCAATCTCATTTAACGATCAATTGATTGTTTGCCGAACCGTAACTCTTGACAATCATTCGATTGTCCTGTCGTTTGAACTGTTGATCCAAAGGTTTGTGCACTAGTGCCCGTTCGGTAGTATCGGCGCCCATGTCGCAAAACTGAGGTTGACTTAGCAGTTGACCTATTGTTGGCCTGAGTGCACCGAAACCTCAGTTTCGGCGACATTAGCGCAACAGTTATTCGTTTGACGCCTAAATAATTGGTGTCCTCTCATCGACGGTAACCTAAACACATAGTTATCGTTATACTTTAATTTTCTACCAAGACCATCAAAATCGTTCGAGAAATAATAAAAATATGTTCACCTAAGTTTTTATTACTGAATATTTTAGAAATTTGGACCAGAAATTACAAAGACTTGAATTAATATTAGCATATTTCAATTATTTCTTCATCGATTCTGATGATCTTGGTGGCAAAATAAAGAAATTCTATTCTTCTCTCAAATTAAAATTAAAAATTTACCGAGGGTATTTTTCCTTAGGGATGGGCAGAGGTTTTAGAATATTCACTTTGAACCATTTTAATGTCAAACCTAGTAATATCTTTTAGAAAATATTTAACCAAATAATATAAGGTTTTAGAATATCAAACTCAATCAAATTTGTCTGACTAATTTTTTAACTGGATTTTGAAAAATTTAAGATTTTAAAAATCTATTTTAATCAAGTAGAATAAAATTTTAGTCGAATTTATTGAAACTTGGTATTTTAAAGCTTTATTTGATAAATATATTAAGACTTAATAATTAGAATTATTGTTGTCTGATTATCCAGTTTTTATTTTGTGGCGTTCCTTAAGGTTAGGACACCACAAATGTACGACACGTTTAAAACAAACTATTTTTATTCACAAATAAATGAATACAAAACATATTTATTATCAAAAGTCGTACAAATAGTATAGGAATTAGAGGTTAGGAACCGAATGATAGGCACTGAGGGCCGTGCGATAAGCGTTGGGACAGTTGTCCGAATAGTTGTGATCACGACTGGAGTATAACGAGAACTGATTGATAATTATGTTTAAGGCATTGCTTATAAAGGGAAGGGTTGATTAAATGTGAGGTTATATTAGCAGTCATAATGACTATATGATAGTCGTTGGCTCAGATGTGACCCATAATTGAGAGTTCTTTGACTGTCAGTCATAGGAATGACACAATTTTTATCTATAATTGTATTAGGGATTGAATTGATAAAATGCAAGAAAACGATTACATCTATCAATGAATGGATAAAACAACTACTGACAAAGGTATTTGTGTAAATTTTTATAATAATATCCCTTATTTCTATACTCGCAACCAAAACAATGTCACTTTTAAAAGCTGTAGTACTTTTATCCAAATTATGAAATATTTTGCCAAAATTTCAAAAACAAGGTAAATTTTAAAAATAAATTTTAAAATCAATTTTTAAATTTTTAGTATTGAAATTTCCCCGCTTCTTTCATCACAAGAAATGTTTAAAAAATTTGAAAAATACGCTCAATTTAATAATAAAAAGGATGATTTCCCTGATATATTTATGATAAAATTAATTCCTTTTTTGGTTAATGGATACATACAATTTAGAATCATTAATAAGATTTTTTACTTATTATAGTTATTGTGATAGTTTTGCAAACCTTGCTCCGACCAGGAAAGGTTTAATAAAAATTTAAACTATTCAATTTGTATATTTAATAAAATTATATTTAGGAATTGATTCAATGTATAAAATTTTTGAAACCTTTGAAATTGAAGTCTATATCGCAATCGTTTTATATATGAATCCGAAAAGAGTTGGTCCCGACATCGTAGAAAAAATATTTGTTGAAAATGAATTTACCGATATTTCATTTAAACAAGTTAAAGGATTATTCATTTTATATTTACCTTGTATATGTTTATCAATTTTCCTATGTATTGCAGAAATTTATCATTTCTTGGCGTATAATTAATTTGTCTTATATTCTTAAATTACATTAAATCATAAATTATTCTTAATATCATTAAAGTAAAGTAAAATTATTTAAAGAATCAACAAAAAAATAGGTTTTTATCTGTAAGTGTTGTGAAAACATTTCGATAACAAATATATTCGAAAATTACTTAAAAATTAGATCTAAGCCCCAACTTGATATTTCTTTAAATAAAGTCGCTAAAGGGTATCAACGCTGAAAATTAAAATAAGTTACGAAATGTCTCGATTCTGAAGAGGTGGTATTTGACAAATTTACGCATATATTAGTCCGTATATATTGACAGATATACCTGTACTGTATGAGACACTTAAATCCGTAGTCATAACAACTGTTTCTAAGGTCTCGAGTTTAGGGCCATCTTTAAATTAGTTATCGAGTTTTATGTCATCACTAATTTAATGCTTGAGTTTACGGCAATCACTAGTTTAAGACTCGGCCTTTGAGTCTTGAGTTTTTGGAAATACTATTTTAGAGTTTAGGAAAAGTCTCGAGTTTAGGACTCGGGCACTCAGGTACACTAATACAAATGCACACTAACTATAAGCATAAATTATTAAAAGAAAGAGTTGATGTGCAGGATTACTCATAGAGTCGTGTGATGTGTCACTACTCACCTTGAAGGCTACGCTTCACTCCCGAGACTCAAACGACTCATTACTAATATTTGTTACAAAACTGGTATTCCTGCCTTTGCCAGTACTAAACGCAATACATGTATCCAACATGAGATCAGCACATGTACAACATGTGACGATCACAGACTGGCACAGAAGGGAATCCCCATCAATTAAGTTATTTTTAGATTTAAGAATACACTAAAATGTTATACGATGATTGACAGTTTGTTAAGATTGGAATTTTGTAATTAACATAAACTGTGAGACTTCTTTGGCGTTTCGGGGCTCTTGATATCGATGGATCGCCTTTACTCTTTCGGGGTCGGGTCTTATATACTTGTCGTCGATTAGGTAACCCAAGTAGGAGATCTGTTTCCTTAAAAATTGACACTTTTTAGGGTTAAGTTTAACGTCGAATTCGCGGAGACGACTGAAGGCAGTTCTGAGTCTCTCCAAGTGTTGATTGAATCCCTTCGACATAAATAAACGGCACGAACTCCACACAGACGCCAGTGATGTCGCTCTTGCAGGGATTCTGGTCCAGTATAATAAAGATGGATTCCTCGACGGGTTTGTGACGTGCATCAGCAAAACCTTTAGCGATGGAGAGTTGAACTATTCCGTGACGGAAAAAGAAATGTTAGCCGTTGTGTACTCAATACAAAAACTCAGGCCATACCTGTATATGCGTCACTTCACAGTCTTCACTGACCACCACGCTCTCTGCTATTTGGTTAGGAAAAACAGCCCGAATATACGGCTGACCAGATGGGCTTTGAAACTCCGCGACTATGATTTCGACGTCCGTTATAAACAGGGATCGAAGCACTCGGCGCCAGACGCCCTCTCTCGCTGCCCCTCACCGACGATATACCTGACATTGAGCCGACCGACGCCGGAGATGAGACTGAAAAAGAAGAAAAAATCACTTTAAAAGTCGTCACTAGAAATCAACCGGAAAATACCGACGCGGAGACAGAAGAAGAAGAACCACAGGTCGTACCTAAAAACACAGACAAATATATTGAGGAAATGGGAACGAAAATCGATGCAATACTTGCCGTTGATATTCCCCTCGAACAGTCGCTCGACAAAGACTTTAAAGACATCTTTAAAGCACTAAATATTTCCGGTTTGGCGAAGAAACCAAGAAAGTCGCTTGAGAAGAGATATCTTCTCATTGAACGCGTTTTATATCACTCGCCCCTCGGAAGAGGCGCCATTTATCGACTTTGTGTGCCGGTGCCACTCAGGGATGCAATAGTAAAAGCGCACCACGACAGTGTATATGCTGGCCATATGGGCCGTGACAGGACGTATGCACAGATCGCCCTCAGATACTTTTGGCCAGGAATGTATGACGCAGTGGCTAAGTATGTAAAGTCATGTGATAAGTGCCAGAAACGAAAACCGGGTCATCCAACCGGAAGAGCAGTGGCGCAGAGTATCTCCGTCGGTCTTAAACCGTTCCAAGTCGTCTCCCTTGACTTAGTCGGTCCCCTTCCGAGAACGGCTAAAGGAAATAGATATGTGGTGACAATAAACGATACTTTAACTAAGTTCGCTATCGCTCACCCAATCCGAGCGCAAAGAGACGAAATAATAATGGATGTCCTCTTAAAACGAGTCATTTTAATGTTTGGACCGCCAGAGGTTTTGATCACAGATCGAGGAACAAATCTTTGTTCCGATTATGCTGAAGACTTCTACAAATTGTACCGGATTAAACATCAGGAAACACCGGCGTATACCCCTCAGGCCAACGGCATCACCGAGAGTTGGAACAAGTACTTGGGGACGACGTTATCGATATTTACGGACGAACCAAAGAATTGGGACGAATATGTCGATTACGCCGCCTTCGCGTACAACATTACACCGCTCGCGACCACCAAAATGTACCGTACGGAATCCTTTTCGGTAATGAGCCGCGACTTGCGTTTGAAGCCACTGTAATGGACGTCGAGTATACTAATGAGCCGACCGGACAGACCTATCGTTTAGAAAAATTAGAAAAAATTAGAAAAGAAGTTATAGAAAGCATCCACGAAAAGCAATACCAGCGCATAATCAGAGATGCAAACGAAGGAAGATTTGTTAGCTTCGAAGTCGGGGCGCCAGTAATGATTAAATACCCCGGTGATAAGAAGACCACAGGCGCGAAACTAAAAGACGCGTGGCGAGGACCGTTCCGCGTGATAGAAATCCTTGTCCCGACTGTCTATACAGTAATGACGATCAAATGACCAGTTTTGTCACAAGACGTCCACATAAGTCGACTTAAGTTATATAACCCGAGACGAGATCCAGTCGACTATACGCCAATCAGAGACGAGCCTTAAGAAGAGGGCGACGATGAAGATGCCGGCGCTGTCCAAAGGACACCAGAAATGGACGATACGACTGAAATCGAGTCTGAAAAGGAAACAAATGAGTCGCGAAACGTCCGACAAAACCTCATCATAAGCTCTGAAGTCGTTGTAAAACGTACGAAGAGTGGTCCTCCGTTATGGGGTCCTTATACGGTAGTGCGGGCCGATTTGCCCGGAATGGTGGCCATATCCCAGGACAACAAACCCCATATATCTGTTGGCTATCAAAAAAAGACGTTCTTCTCTATAATAAAAGCGTACATCAACCGGTTATACCAGAAGACGATTGGCTCACTGAATACCATACATCAGACACAGACCTGTCCTCAGGAGAGCCTGAGAACGACCCGCCAATAGATGAACATATGATCGACACAACAAAGTCGTTGACCTTCAAGAGAGGCGATAGAGTGATGGTTAGACGAATAGATGGCTCCACTCATAAGAGGCCTTACGGTCCATATACTGTAGAGCGATGCCATCTGAGGAGTAAAGACATCTATTCGGTAAAAATTGAGGACAAGAACCAGCGCAGAGGATATGCCTTTATCTCTGGCGCAGATCTCATTCGATATGATGGCCGACATCACGACATTTACAGACCGAATCACCCAGTCTTTCGCAGTCCCTGCAAACAGACGCGACTAATTGTGAGGACATCGGATGAAGAGACGTCCTCTTCGGCGGGTGAGCGACAATAATGGAGGAGAAGTAGGTCCGAGCTCGAAGACCTTAAACTATGAGCCAATCGAGAGCTTTACCACCGGTCAAACTGAGACAAAAACTGAATACAGAAAAATCAAACTCAAAATTAGACTCATATTTAGTGACTAAAAAGACAACAAAAACAAAAATCAAATGAAATCACAAAAAAACTCAGAATAAGTGAAAAAATATTTACATTTTTGTGTAGTTCTCTGAAGAGCGACATTAAAATTAGTGATAATTTGGTGACAATTTGTGACAAATTGAGCGACAATTTGTGCGACAGTTTTCCTTTTGAACGGCTTTTCAGTCATTTAATTAACAATTAATCAAAAAATGGTTTTAAAGGCGCCGATGACTCCCATATAAATCAAACCTAAAGACGAGAAAAAATTTAATTAAAATTTTTAGACAAAATTTTGAGACAAAAATATAAACAAAATTTTTACCCATAAATCAGACAATTGTTACCTAAGAGTTGCCATCCATTCGTAACTAATTTTCAGACACAACCAATATATACAGTCGTCCCATAGGAAAGGTTTGAGACTTAAGCCTCAAACCGGACTGAAAATCGATAAAAATTCTTTCAATAAGAAAACCATTGGTTTGTCAGCAAAAGTTAGCGAAGATTTGTATAACAAAACAATAGCCAGTATTTCACTTTTGCTAAAAAAGGGAGGAGTCGAAGGCACCCAACAGTAGTGCGCAGCCAATCAGAAGAGCGCACCCTCTCATCAGTTGAAAAAAAGTGACTGAAAAGTTGAACAGACGTGAATTGAATTCATTTGATTTTTTGTTAATTCAGTTAACTTTGACTTAATTGTTGTTAATTCACATCAATTAGTGATTATTATATCATAATTGTGACCACTTTTGCAACAATTCATCGACTTTTTAATTGTTTAAACATTAGTTTAAGTGAAATCTTTTCAAAAGTTCGTCAGTTATAAAATCGACCACAAAATCAGTAAAAATGTCGGACAAACAGTCAAACAATTATCTCATCAAAGCTCTCGACGCCAATGAAGCCGAAAAGGACACCATTTCGGCGCAAATTCAGACAAAAACGGCGGAAATCGACTATTTAAGGGCGCAATTGGAGGAAAAGCGTCGCGAATACGACCAAAAGGACAGACAATACGACACTCTTCAGAACAAACTCATCGCTCAGATGCAGGACTTGGCAGTGGCCAACCAGGGTAAGAATCTGGCACAAAGCAAATTAGATCAGGCACACAAACAGATTCTTGAGATGAGAAACAGTCTGTCAAAGGCTAAGAGAGAAGTAGAGGCGCTGTCAAATGCGAACCGAAAAGAAGTCGAGGAAAGCCGTCGAAAGGCCACAGAACTCAACGACGCAAAACTTAATGTTATTCGACTCGAGAAGAAGATAAAACTAATTGAGAAAGACTTAGAGGAATGGGTCCAAAAGGCCAAAATTGGAGAAAGAAGTGTTCGTTACATTCAACACTTGGAGAACAGAGTCGCAGAACTTGAGGCTGACCTCAAGAAACGTATGGAATGGTAAAAGAAAAGGTTTACTTCACACCCATTGACGCCATGGATCGACACATATGAAAAACAGGTCCAATATGTCAATCGATTCCACGGCTATGGCCCGAAACACTACTTTGATTGGCAAAACGGAAACCAAAGAAGGCGGCGGCGGACAGAAATGCCGCTTCTATTCCATTGGCGTTATCTTCTGCAGGTAAACCCCTACCAGTCGATGACATTCATGTGTACGCCACCAGCGCTAAGGGTTCTCCTGTTATTGATCCCCATAAGGAACTATTCTTTAATGTTCATAATGGTATTACCGACACAATGATTCCCTTCGAGAGGAAACCGAATAATAAGGTCCATGACTTCATAAAAGCGATCACTAAAGCCACGGGTTTACAACCAGGAGAATTTGATCTGTACTCCTTTGAGTTTAAACAACTCCAACAATCGGCGCGAAGACCCGGTAGTTCGGGAAAACCGGTATTTCTGGGCGAGGAGATGTCATACTTTGGCCTCAAAGAGAACTCAACCATTTGTATCCTTCCGTCGCACATAAATCCGCGACACTTTAAACATGAAATCAATAGAAGCGAAATCGACCCACAGATGGCGATCAAACTTAAGTTTGTGTGTCTCGAGAAGAACCCTCCGCTGCGATGCAAACCCGAGGATGTCTTACAAAGACGTTCCCAAATGGCTGAAACCCTCGAACGTAATGGTCTCTATAGCGCCCACTTAGAGGCGGCGCTGACAATGTTTTTGGAAAAACAGAAGGAATTGCGCGCAGAAGGAAAAGACTTAGAGAGTCCCGTTTTAAGAGCGCTTTTTGGACCGATAGATGACATCAATAGTGCCATAGACATCAGCGAATTCGCCGAAGTGGTCAATGACCTCATGGATATGAATTTTGAGTTTCCATCGCCACTAGAGCTGCTGATGGAACCGAGTAGTGGCAGCTCTTACTCTGTCTCTTCAGTTGACTCGTGTGTCCAAATGCAACCGAAATTTGTCGAAATCACGAGTCGTTCCTTTGTCGAAGAACACAGAGAAGAACTCAGAGCACTCGCAGCCACTTTCCCGTCCACCAGCGCTCAATCAGAGTCGTGGCAAATCACGAAGGAAAGCGAAACGGCGCCTCAAAAAGTACAGGTGACGCCATCAGAGACGTCCTCATTGGCAGCACAGGCGCTCACAGTATAGGACGAAGTGAACCAACAAATCAAAGAGTTAGTTGACAGCGCTGTAGCCGATATTCCTTCGAGAGGAGCCATTCCAAAAGGAAGGCTTTCACGACCAGTAACGGCGCCGCCCGAAACTAATGTAGAGGACAGAGAAGAGAACAAAACAGAAGCCGATAGCGGAAAAAGTTCCTCAAATGCCAGCACCGAATGGCCAGACAATGACACGCCACAGAAATATGTGACATGTATTGTCTTCGACATACCGCCGCGTCCTTCCACTGGCGTTATACCCAAAAGACGCCCCTCAATGGCCTCACCGACAGACCCGAATGAATACCAATACATTGACGGCGAACTGCAGAGACTCGAAAAAATCGCGAAAGAGAAGATTTATGCTTCAGAGGAGAACATCCCGGGTTTCCCAGAAACCACGGTCTGTGAACCGGTTGTTTCCCAGTCCCGCGGACAGCCCGTCGCTCCGCAAGCATTGGCTGCAGCTCTCGAATCCGTGGTCCCAACCGAACCCACGAAAACGAAGTCTATTGGCGCGAAATTTGCGAAACCGCAGGCGTTCCGTTCAACGCATTTTTGGCACAACAACGACAGGCATTAGAAATATTTCAGGCCATGAATGCCCGCAATCGTAACCGCTTCTATCGCCGGCAAGAGTCGCGCGCGTCATCACAGGCTAGACGCCCCTATTCTGCCCCTCCGTACAAGATTGGGGGCCAATCTACGAGTGGTGGTGGGTGGAAGAGGGCCAGTCTCCTCCAGAGGACACGGACACAAGTGTCTCAGCCGAGGAGTCACGTGAAGACTCCAGTGACAACACCGACGGCGCGAAAGATTCTGGACTCGAATAAAGGCCTAACAGCGCATATAATAGTCGCCCCTTTTTTAAATATTTTTGGCTCAAAAGTCACCAGAATTCAATAAATTTACACATTTAAATATTTATTAAACAATTATTATATAAACCAATGAGTGACAACTGTCACTCAACCGTCAGTCGTATGTCCGGATGCGCCGGATAAGTCTTTCCTTTAGAATTATTAAACCTTGCAAAAGGTGCAGATCTTGCGCTACAAATGCATATTTATCAAATAATATCTTTTAAGGCTTCTATTTGATTAACGTTTTACAAATAGAAGCATTCGAATTTCTTGTATTCAAATCAGCGAAATTTATGAATACTATTTGATTAACTGTTTCACATTTAAAAGAATTTGATGTTTTTCTATTAAAAAATAGGAAACCATTTATCAAAAATGAAATTTTTTTATAAAACAAATTTATTTATATTAGTTTTGATTTTGAAAATTGAAATGAAATGAAAATTCTGATTACACTTTATAATTAATTACATTCGTCAAAAGATTGAATATCATATAAATTGTATTAATTGAATTTCAAAATATTTATGACAAATGTTTTCAAAACTATTTTATAGAAAAGAATTAGTTAATAAAGATTGAAATTTTTCATTTTGTTTATTATGAAAGAAGTTATATCTATTGGCCGTAGTCTACACTATCTAGAAGTTCATACTAGAAGGTCATACTCATTGTTAAGACATTTCCCTGCCGTTACAGATCATCATTTGATTTACTTAATAAAAGAAATCGTAACCTTTGTTTATAAATAAAAATTAAATGTATATAAACACAACGTGCCTTGACTCTTCCTCCCAGGGGTCAAATGAGCATTGTTTATTCTATTAACTTTTCTCTTATAGTTTACTTTTCACTCAACTTTCTGTATATTCATTTAATTATTTCACATATTATTAATTACTATTAATTTTATTTAATGTCTATGTAGAGCAGTAAGCGACGGCTGTCAAAGATTGTTTGACCGCCGCTGTTGGGGTTAAGCTTTTCGGGAATAAGGGGTGCGTAGCTTCAATAAAAAAGTTCTTACAATCGGCTCTTTTGGCCGTACGAGAGGTACACACAATTTAACCGATAATAACTCTTTAAACGTTTATTTAATTCTTAATACAAAACTTTTAATTAACTCTTTTCTTTAAAATTACAAATAATCACATTTTGTGTTATAAAACAAAAGTCAATTCTTGACTTAAAATCTCACTTAAAACAAAACAAGAACTGTCTCTCTTAAGCTATGAGACCGGAATGAATTGATTTCAGTTTGTAATCAATTATAAGTTTTAAACAATTTTTGGTTCAAAGCCAACTCTTTGTTGATTATTTTATGGTACTTATGATCACTTTTTTCAGTGACAGCTATACGTTGGTCACACTCAGGACACGTAGTCTTACCAAAGACTCCTCTCCATATCTCAAGTCATTACCTCAAATCCGAGCCGATCGGTGTACAAAAGTCGGAAATAATGCGGGAAATGTTTTGAGTGTCCGTAGCTCTGACATTTGATTTCATTATTTTTCGGCGCCAATCTTTGCGCGCATTTATAGCAGCTGTAGTGACCGTTACGCTCATGTTTTTGATCCCATCACTTAGAGCATGAAAACTCAAGAGTAGAGGACACTCCTCCCACTCAACATAAATGACTTGTTGAGGACTGTATCCTTTGAGACACTCTTTTGTCCATTTGTAGAGCAATCGCTTTGTGTCCTCATATTTCGTCTCTCCGTAGGCGATGGCTTTAAGTCGATCCTTGATTTTATCCATACGTTCAGCCAAACGGCCGGCGCTTATCATTGGACGGCACATATTGCGTCCTCTGATTTCTTTGTCGCTGATGTAAACGCCGCGATTGTATGAACGATTGTCCACTTGTTCTTTTTTTGAAGAGTGGACTCCTTTTGTCGTTTTTCTCTTATTCTTATCTTTACTGTTATTCTTTTCTTTCTTTTTATTCTTTTTCTTCTTAATGCCGGCGCACAGTTATTAAAGAATCACTAATTTAAGTCACTTAAGTTTTCTTATTCTTTAAGAAAATCGAATGTTTGTCAAATTATTTTTTATTTATTATTATGCACTCAATGAGTGTTCAAAAGTGGGTCACACACTGCACTGTTTGTGACGTCCTTCAAAAGTCAGTATTCTATGACTGACGTATACGCACCCAACGTTCCATTGACGGGAAGTTACACTCTTCTTCTAGGAGAGAGCACTTGATGGCTCTTATAGTCGATAAGTGGAGTCTAATCTCACTTTTGTTTCAAACCTGTTTAGTTTTCAACTTATCCACTAACTCTATTATTATTTAAATTTGATTATAATTTAGAAAAGGGTTTTAATTTAATTTCATATTAACTGTTTTATTCGCACATAAATCATTTTCTAAATCAGTGTTTTTCAGTCATTTTTTTCAAGTTTTCAGATAAATTTATTAGACTAATTTATCAATAATAATAGTCATTTCACTATATAGCAAGGGACAAACTAATGGTCAGGAGGATCGTGCATCAGTTTACAGTCCCTCCTTTTCCCTTAAAAATCACATTTTCCACTTACCCCTCCATCGGTGGTCTCATAAAACCCAAAATTCTTTCTAAGAAGGCTCTCACTGCCAGTAATAACACTACCAGCCCCCAGTAGAGTACCCAAAACGGGTCATACATGCGGACTGTGCAGCCGGACGGAGGAACCCAACGTTTCGCCATTTCTTTTTCACTAAAACTTTTGAACACTTTTAACGAACTCTGTCTCTCAACTAAAGGGTTTTCAGTTGGGTAATCCATAGTTCTTCAAATTTTTGTCTTTTCAGTTTTCAATATTGAAAGTTATGCGTTAATCTGATTTATGGGTGCCCACCTTCCATAGCTTCCTTCAGCATGAGTCCGCGTCCGGAGTCAGTCGATTCCTAAAACTCTTGCATAGGTATTGCACTATGACTGTCGGAGCGCTTATAATTTTTTCAAGGCTATCACCTCGGTGTAGACACATTAACACCTTTCCTAGTAAGTCTATTGAATTCTGGGTTCACAAAAGGTCACTATATACACAGTGAATCTATTACTATATTTTTACATACTATTTACACTTAAAGTCGTTTTGTTCTTTCTTTCAAATTGACCATTGCTTTTTGGGTTATTTGGGGCAGACTTTGAGTTTCCTATATTCCAGACCCGCAAAATTCTATCCATAGGTTACTGTTTAGGTTAGTACCTTATCCATTTAATAATCTTGTGCTGATTCGAGCGCAAAAACAAAAGCAAATATAATGATATATCGATTCTGGTCTTCTGTGGTGTTGAATAGGCCCATTAAATTTAATTTAATTCCATTAAAGTTATATCTATATTTCTCATATCAGATTCTATTGAAAATGATTTGTTATTGGAAATTAAATTTCAAATTGAATAAATTTTATATTATCTAAGAACTAATCAAATCAATATATACCCCAAATTACATTAATATACTCATTATCCTCAATTTAAAAAAGTTCATGAGCCAACAATCAATTTTAGTACATTTAGATAAAACGGAATTATTATTACCTTTCTCAGCAAGTTAAATCTTCAAATAATAAGAAAGACATTACATTTTCTGTTGTAAAATATAGTCAAGAAGATTTTACAGAAAAAGATTGGCCACAAAATTATCTAAATTAACTTAAAATTATTTTTATAATAAGGTAAATATATTTTACCTGTTATTAAACCTAATATTAAGTTAAAATCTATAACAATCTCATATATAAAATGAGTGAATTGAAAACTCTTTGTTTTATGCAACGTGGGATCAACAAAATAAAAATAATTTATAAGTAAACTTATAAGTAATGAAATAATGCATAAACCAAAAAATAGTAATACGTTTTCAGTGACATATTTATCTTTAATTTCAATTTAATATTTCCTTTTGAAGTCTTTATATAAAACGTATAAAAAGGCATCAATATTTTTCGCCAATAGCGGAACCATCACTTTCTGCTGACGATAACTATAGTAAAGTTGTTTGACTAACTCATACTCAATAGTCTTTTCTCCAATTTCTTTGGGAAAAGAATATATTTTCCTAACTTTATAGAGATGGTTTCTTTTTTTGGGACAACATTTGTGAAAATCCTATTTTTATTCCAATTCATATACAGTTTTATAAGAGTAAAACCTAACAAAATTGTAAATTTCGTGTCCTGTTCGACATTATGGCCAAAAGGGTGTATTTTCTCTGAATAACATTGAACTCTTTAGTTAAGGAAACAAACCATATCTTATAGGACCAATGTATTAGTATTCGTTGATACGAATCGGGGAATGTAAGGTATATCAATGACTTGAATCCGGTATTGAATGATCAAAACATAAGTTAGGCCAACATTCATGAGATCTTTCAATCCGTTGAACACGAAAAGGGTTTTCACTTCTATTAAAGGGAAATAGTCAATTATATTTAACTCAAATATAATAAATAATATTTCTAAAAATTAGTTTAAAATAATTACTAATTTTTTGGGCGATCTTCAGCCCCAAAATTTAAAATAAAACCCATATTTCAGTTCTGATTGCTCTACACTTGACATCAATATACTAGTCATGAAAACAACACTAGAGTTGTTAATAAGACCACACATTAGTATTTTGTCAATAGATTTTCTTAGGAACGAAAGTTTAGACAAAATCTCATTCCAATGCAATGAAAACAAGGTAAAGATTTTCCAAACTCAACATCAATAGCACAAAAGTCAAATTTTGGTAAGGGTTTTCTCTTTAAAGGTCTATATTCATAGTAAACTTCTTGTGCCGGTTTGACCCATTTATGAATATAATTTTTATTTTTTTTTGTGTCTATAGGTTTCTTAATTGCTCGGTTTGAATGTTTTGGGCATCTCTTCTGTTGACAAAACCTATTTCTCTTTCGGATATTTCTTTATAATATGAAGACAATTACTTGAGATGTGTCCCATTAACCGACAGAACAATTTTCGCCCAACTATAACATGTCTTTAACTGAAGTCGAAAAAATGTTAATTAATTTGAATTTATGGTAGTACTGAGTAATTTGGCTCTACTTAAACTAATTATTTATTCATTTATATATTATTTGGTTCAAAAAATTCAAGAAAAATGCAATGAAGAGCCAAAATATCAGTCTATTTGTAGGATAAAGACAAATCAAAAAATTCAAAGTGTTTGAAAACTGATTCGATTAAAGAAAAAGAATCTCGAATAAAAGTTTAGATACCATTAAAATTAAACCTAATTTGAAGTTTATAATATGTGTAAGTGATTAAGTTAGGAGAGGAGCTCCTCCTAACTTATTACTTCATATATATAAATTTGATTTTTATTTCGAGTTTGCAGAAAATACCGCTTATAACCACAATTTTTGGGATTTTTCTCATTGTAGCGTTTTTTACTATTCTGAGTGTATAGTTCGTAAGTCAGTCTTGTTGCCAAAAATCTATCGTAAATCTTTCCCATCACCGTTAGTAACACAATGAGTCTATTGGAGTTCAGTGTGTCATAGCTATCTTTGCCAGGTTTGTGTAAAATTTTTAATATTGACAATTTCCATATCCTAGTGAAGCATCCAAACTCGGAGCACTTATTGAACAGCTTTGTCATAAATTCAATATTGTTGTCTATAAAAATTTTAAGAATTTCATTCGTAAGATAGTCGTAACCCGAGACTTAATTCAGTCTTAAGCCTTTCAGCGAATCCTTAACCTCGACTTCAGTGAAGGCCATATCGCCAAAATACTCTTTTTCCTCATTGTCCCCAATCTTTCTGATATCTGTCTGTTCTTTCATTTCATTGGTCGAGTAGTCGCTAGGGTAGAAGTAATCTAAATAAGCCGTTGCACCAGTGGTGTAATGGGTTCTTATCTTTATAGTTGCCGGTGGTTTTGATTTGGGATTATTTTTGATGATTCTTCATGTGTTTGACCAAACTCAACTCACGGAATCAAATCCTCCGAGTGAAGGAAGCAGTCGCTGAGTTCAAAGACCTGGCAGTTCTAATCGCCAAAATCTTATTAGTTCCAGCATAAGAAATACAGATAATTTGAAAGGGATTTCTCTCCTCTTGTTCAGTCAAAACATTCAGTTAGATCAATATACCGATACATTAATATCAATAAATGTAGTAAGTTCAAAGAGCGCAAGAAGCGCTTAACCCTTTTATAATTGTTTTATTTATTAATTGTTTTATTTTTTATTAATTTAGTTGGGTTTTTCTTTAATCTAGTTGATCAATAAGTTTAGATAAATTATTTAGTCTGTATTAGACCTTACTGAGACTATTCTTAGGCTATTTCTCTATATTTTCTCAGAATTAGTCAAGGATAGAAATTTCCATCAAATGATATGAGTCACTCAATATAAGATAATGCAATACATAATGACATCGCCAGCTAATACGCTTCTATAAGAATACCAGTCTTGTTTCCTTTACAAGCAATGTAAAAAAATATGCATAATATGAATAATAAAATAAAAATTATATCTAAAGATGTTCAAACAAACATTTGATGATAATATGCTGGTGTATAAAATTCAAAAGTCAATATGATTTTTTTAAATTTTTTTACGTAAATAATCTTATTAATTGTCCATACTAAAAATCTTTTAGGTATCAAATTAGTGAATACATTCATTAATGTCATAGAAAATCACAAAAATTTAATATTATGAAACTCTTAGAATAATTGGTAAAATTAATTATATAAATATTGTCAATAAATACATTAATATTTAACATTGACATCTTATCAATAAATAATTTTCTTCGTATAAAGATTTATAAGACTTGATTTACATGAATTTAACAGAAGACTCTAATCTAAGGACTAAACTCTAGACTTGTATAAAGCCGCTAGTGTCCATTGCATTATATACCGTTCGTTAAAGTCGCGTTAATTATTATAAATGTCACACCACTTGTCCCTATTTGTTATGTGTGGCAGCGCTGGATGTGGTGTAAAGTCCTTTTTACTAAGAAATGCTTGTCCTCCAGTTCTGCGAGGACTCTTTGATATTCGTCGTTCAATTGATTGCGATTTCTGTCTATTCCTCTGATTTTCTTTTTGAGGCTTTTATTTTCAGTCATAATATCGAAGACTCTGTTTCTCATGTCCTAGACTTCTTTCTAATTATCATTACATTGTTTTATAATTCTTATGCGCATTTCATTAAATGTTTACTCTCTTTTAAAGAGTATTTCGTTTAAGTCAACGATCTTTGCATTCAAGTTGTGATTTTCTCTCACAAACTCTTCGTTTGTTTTAATTAAGGACCGAATCTTACTTTGATTGATGGGATTCTTCACCATTAGTTGTTGACAGTCTTCGCCGTTTGTTTTGAGTTGTAGGTTGTCTTCAGTTAAAGCCACGATTTTTGACTCTTGTTGACTGATATAGTCTTTCAACGTTTTGATCTAATTGACGAAAGTCTTTGTCAATTCGCTAAAAAAGAGCCACTTTGGGATAAATTTCAATGTTTTCCGACGTTTTGGGTTACTTGGAGAACAAATTAAAACTGATTTTCGAATCACTACCGTTGGCAATTGTGGGCTAACTTTTAAACAAATGATTGAATTCAGAGTTCAATCTTTAGTTAACACAACAAAAATAATGTAATAAAAAGTGATTCAAAAGTTTAAACGCTGATTGCATTTCACTTCATAAAGCTTTGATTTTCGTTCATTGGTTCCTATGAGTCACATGTCATACATATGCGTTGCTATAACTTTCCTTATTTTCAAGGCTTTTCCCGCTTTAGATCATAACTAGGCTTTACACCAAAGTTGTTCTGACAAATAATATTACTTTTTTCCCCATAATTTTGAATTCCTGTTCTAAAAGTGTTAAATGGCTGCTGAACATATGTAAAGCGTCAAATTGATGAACGGTTTTCGCGTAGTTTTTAAGTTAATTGTTTTTTATTATTCTGTCATTTATTTACTGATTTGAAATTTTGTTTTTAAAGTTTTGGGTCTTTGATTTTCCTTCGATTTCTTGGAATATGGGTTCGTGAGAAAAATTATGTACAGAGTTTTAGGTGAAATAAAATTTTGAAGAAAAAGTTGAACAACATTTGAATAAATTAAAAATTTTCTCCTTTTCCTTTCAAATAATAAACTTTTAGCACAACTAAAAAAAACTTTATATCACAGTATAAGAATAACATCTCTATTCTAATTTGTCTTTTTCGCGAGGATTGCTCCTCTCTTCCTATATTAAAAGCCACAGCCTTTGCATTATTTGTTAATTGAATTAAAGTTTTCGTTTTTATCCACCGTTTCAATAATTTTCTCAATTTATTGTCGTTTTTGGTGACTCTTTTGCAATTTCGATTTCCGCCGTTTTGATGATATTGTCTTTAATTTCATTTTGAGGACCAATACTTCCGGTTTTAAAATCTTTCTTAAGAATAGAACTTTGATTACAATTTGTTTCATTTGTTTCGATAATAGATGGCTCGCCCTCAGAATTCTCATCTGAGGCCTCATTACCATATATTTCATTATCAATAATAAACATTTCCAAATCACTGGGGTTTTCAAGTCCTTCTGTTCTTAAGAGTTGAGGAATATTATTGTATTTCGGGTAATTCAGGCTGTCGTATCTTTCATTATAAAGTTTAAGGCGTGAAATGTGTACTTTTTGTGCTTTCGGTGGGTAGATGATTGTCTTTATTCTATACATAATTCGACCGATAGCCATCATTACCTGATAAGAAACGAAACATCGGTTCTTCAATTTAGCCCCTTTTGATTTCTTAACCTCTGGTTTAGATAACATTACTTAATCTCCCGGGGTATAGATCTGGAGATTCTTTTTATCCGTTAATCAAATTATCCGTCACTCCTGTTTTCCTCTAATCTTTCATTAACTTCATCTCTGATGTCTCGGAGTTTCTCTAATTGTTGTCTCCTTTTTTTTTGCTTACGGTGAG
This sequence comes from Galumnidae sp. Gr-Ori-00277, assembly GCA_034700165.1. Classification (NCBI taxonomy): domain Eukaryota; kingdom Metazoa; phylum Arthropoda; class Arachnida; order Sarcoptiformes; family Galumnidae; species Galumnidae sp. Gr-Ori-00277. The sequence continues at coordinate 20,933 of JAQIXI010000312.1, forward strand.
GAAGGAATCCATTCTAATGTACCATCAAATGGAATACGAGGTTCGACACCAGTTAAGAGAAAATACGGTGTCTTTTATTTGACATCATGTGTTGAAGAATTATAAGCAAAGGCCACATACGGTAGATTTTCATCCCAGTCTTTTTTTGTTAGTGAAGATCGAAAGGGTTGTCCGAAAATATCGGCTATATTGCTCTGGGATACCATTGGCTTTTGGTCTGAAAGTTGGCGTTTTGTGGTGTTCTATACCATATATTCTATAAAAATCTTCAGCTAATTCTGAACACAAATTAGTGCCTCTGTCTGTGATGAGCACTTCCGGTTGGCCGAAGACCAAAATGAGACATTTTAAGAGCACATCAAAGATGTGAACATTGTTTTGCACAGGAATTGGTCACGCAATTTAATATTTAGTAAATGTGTCGATAATAGTAACCACAAATTTATTCCATTTTGTTGTTTGAAACAAAGATTCAACTATATCACAGCTCACTATTTGAAAAAATCTTTGACCTAAAGTTATGGCTAGTGGTTGGCCTTCATTTCGTTTCTGGCCATCCTTTCTCTGTTGACACTTCGGACACGTTTTCACATACTCTGCCACGTCTTCGTGCATTCCGGTCCAATAATATTTGACTGCAAATCGGCATGTTTTATCCCTACCCATATGTCCAGCGGTGGGAGCGTCGTGATTAGCTTTAAGGACAACTTTACTCAGATCACTTGGAACACATAGTCTATAGTATAAGTCTTTAATGAGTAATGACACGTAGAGCGAACCTTTGATTAAGACATATCTCTTCGCGTGTTTTCGTTTGTTACCAGTTAAATAACAGATCTGGTGATGGTCTGTAACGACAGTGAAATGTCTTAAAATAAAAAAGGCCATAACTTTTCGATAGTATAAAATGTGACTGTATACTTGCGTTGCGCTGACAGCCATTACATAGCCATCAAGTGTCCCGTCGTTATTGAATTGCACTAAAATACCGCCGATTCCGTAATCGCACGCATCTGTGTGTACTTCATGTCTTTTGTTAATATCAAAATATGGGGCAAAACTAAAACCGGGGTTGAAAGTAGGCCTTTCATAAACCAAACAAAGACTGTTTGTTGTTCTGTTTCACTTTGGTTCAACTTTGTTTTTTTCTTAACAAACGAATGAATGGTTCGGCTTTTATTGCTTAATCCATAAAAAAGCGTCTGAAATAGCAGGTAAATCCCAAAAATTGTCGGACTTCTTTAACATTTTTAGGTAAACGGAATTTATTTACGGCTTTTACTTTTTCGGGATCGGGTCTTATGAACCGTTCATCGACTAAATAACCCAAATATGAAACTTCTGTCTTAATGAGATGACATTTCTTTTGGTTGAGTTTAATGTTATTTTCTCTCAATCGGTTGAAAACAGTTCCAAGTCTTTCGAGTTGTTGTATGAATCCCTTTGCTATAACTATGTCGCCTACATAAAAGTAGAAAAATATATGAAACTGATCTCAAGTTCTTTAATGATCGTCTGCCGACTGTAGTAATACTCTTATTCTCCTCATAATAGGCTTTTTTTTATTTCCACGGGTGAATCGTATTGCGAGTCGTTTCTAGTGGTGACGTGAAAAATAGAATATGTAGCGACACAACAGTCGCTTAACGACAGGTGTCCTCTGATAGTGACACAAGTGACATAGGGGGACTAATCGCCGATAAGACCGGGATTTAACGTTGAAAGGGGTAGCGTTTAACTCGCAAAGGGTTCACTGAACCCGTTGTAAATGCAATTACGAGAGGTTTCTCTTAAAAAGTATTTTATTATTTAAAATTAATTTATTCACTATTAAAACATTTAATAATACAAAAAGAACTCAAAATAATTAATTCGCAATTAAATAAACTAAAACTAAAATAAATCAATTGGTCGCCCATTATTCGGGTCTTACACTTAAACACAGTCTTCTGAGCTTAATTAATAATTAATAATTAACAATTAAAATAATAATAAATAAATGAATAATATTTGCTGGGCGCCTCTTATTTGCGCTTCAATTACATAATATCAATCCCTATCTTCTTAGCGGCTCTAGAGCTCAGAATAATCGCGGGATTGATTCCGGGGACAACTATGAGGTTCTCGAATATTTGATTACCATTGAATTCAAAAAAGTTGTTCTCTTTAGCCTTTTCCGGCTGACAATTTGATCCGTCGAACATTTCGCAAGTCATGTTTGAGATTCGCTTTTCGTTATTTAATTGTTGTCTTTCGGCCATTTTTGGATTAACTGCTGATACCGACGATCCAGAGTCGAGAAGTACTTCGACTACATATTCATTTTCAATCATCATTTTTATACTTCGAATAATTGAGTATGGGTGTTTGGGTGTGTGGGTGTAAAATAAATACATATACTACATATCATTTCGTAAATGTAGTGAAAAACAGTTTAATGTTTTTTTGATTCATCGAACCGAATAGGGTTTGTTTATAAGCTACGACTCTATTTATTAAAAAAAACTTTTAAAAATTTAGATTTTAAAAATAACCCTTAATAAACCCTAGTTAAACAATACTTTAAATTCATGCCTAAAATACCCCACTATAAGGCTCTTTGGAATCGAAAACCTTTGCCATCCCTGATATAAATTATATCATATAATACATTTTATATTTATGATTAATATTTACTAGAGAACTTTATTTTAAAAATGTGTACAAAAACTATTTATTGTTTTTCTTAATTTTAGATAATTTTCTGATTAATTTCTCACATTTAAAAATTAATTTTTATCTCTATCTCTACTTTTACTGATGTTTATAAGTTAATATACACTTTTTCATATTTATAATTGGTTAGCTTATATAAAATACATTTATTCAATACATTTTAAAAGTTTGATTTAAAATTATGGCAAATTAATTAAAATTAAATTTAAAATTTTTAATAAAATTATATTCAATTTATTCAATTAAACACTAATTATTTTGGATTAAACATTTAATTTAAATAAAAAATAACATAATAAAAAGGTTAATCAAACTGTGTATCATATTTATAAATATTAGATTTAATATATATTTAAAAATTGCGCTAAAATCATTCAAAGGTAATTTATATTTTTTTGTGTTTTACTTTATTTAAATAATTAAATTAACTCTTATAATAATTTTTGTTTTATTTAACCTTTATAAATATATCAAGTACACTTTTGTATATAAATACAAACGAAAATTGTTCTAAAATAATAGATAAAAGTGAAAGAAATATTCCGAATAAATACAAATAAAATAAATCAAATAATGTCTTAACACTGAGTACTGTATACTCGACTTCACATTTGGATTCTTTTTGATCCAATGATATCAAAAAACCATTCAAGTTATTCAATAATTAAATAATTATTTTTGATTCAACATTAATGTTAAGAAAATAACAAATGTGCAAAAAATAACAAAAGAATCAAACTGTAAATTAATTATAAATATCAGATTTAAATGTATATTTATATTGCTCTAAAATTTGTCAAAGAAATTAAATTTACATTTTTGTTGTATTTTACTTTATTTAAATAATTAAATTTTCTTTTATAATAATTATTGTTTAGTTAAACTTTATAAATATATCAAGTACACTTTGTATATAAATACAAACGAAATTAGTTCTAAAATAATAGATAAAAGTGAAAGAAATATTCCGAATAAATACAAATAAAATAAATCAAATAATGTCTTAACACTGAGTACTGTATACTCGACTTCACATTTGGATTCCTTTTGGTCTAATGATATCAAAAAACCGGATTCTTTTATTATTATACGAATCCACTGATTATAAAGTCCTGATTCTCTCGAAGACATAATTCTGTTATTTTAAAAGAAAACAGTATAAGAATTTTATACTCTATTTATAATTCATTACATTTCATTCAAGTGTTTCTTAACAGGCCATGGTGATTTTTCATTAATTGCCAAGAAGAAAGGTATTTCACTGCCTCTTTCGTGTGAAATATGAAGAGATGTTATTTCTGAACCAATAAGAGTGTAGAGTATGGAAAACATTACTAATTTATTCATAATAAGTCCATTCATTCCATTTAAGAGTCCTTTAATAAGCCGTTGTCTAAAGGGGTTCTTAAGAACGTCCTGTTGTGTGAAGTTTATAATCTTATGAGAGTCTCGAATGGCTTTCGCTGTCTCTGAACCACTGTTTTGAACGAAATCATTGAGACTATTGTCTTCGATTACATAGAATTTCATAACAGATTTGGATAAGTCTTCGACGTTATTGATCTCAATAAGTGGTTCCGGTTTTATAATAAAGTCGAGTAAATAACTGGTGAATATTATTGATATAAACAAAGCAGTGAGTGTCCAGAGACCGAAAGTGTAATATTCGTAGAATTTTTAATTTTAGTAAATATATTCGACGACTGATTCAACAAAAGTATCGAAAGATTAAACATATATTCAGTTATTTTCTTCTCATTTCTAACAAATGATAGAATCAAAGAGAATATTATTAGAAATGAAAATAGAGTCAACCAAATATAGACATCAAAACAATTAAAGTAAGTGAGCGCTGGAATTGTGCCGACCATTGATTTCGATATTATAGGTATCGATTCAATGAAGTCAAACACATCGGTTAAACCCATTCTGATGTCCAAAAAGTCATATTTTTCGGCCATTTTGTAGTATATCTGAAATTGTTTACTCGTTGTGGGTATTAATACTATATCTGGTATTCCCATCGCAGCGAATGTTTCAACATATTCTTCATTTGACCTTGGTGAAATGCCAATTGTTATTCTTGGTTAAATCGATTAAATTTCAAAACAATTTCAAGTAGATTAAATATTACCCAATTTGGTGTTTTGTTGCTAGATCAATTATGAACTGTATCAATGGGCCGCAGATTTCAAATGGTGTCACTGGTTTCGTGTCGGTGTACTTTTTCTTGAAATAATTATATGCACTAACCATATTCTTTAAATGATCTAGATCATATCCATATCGAACTAAAACATAAGGAATTTGAATGACTGGAAGAATACTTATCGTTGTATTCATGGCTTTTGTTGTATTGAAAGGTATTATTTCTTCATTAAAATAACTGATACACAGTTTGTCTGACATTATCTAAAATATTTAATAATATAATCTGTTTTATAATAAATTTTATATATTATTCCTTAATTTGAGTAAAGGTCTCTTTGTTGTGGTTTGAATATTATATAATATATTCAGTTTTTATTATTACATAAAATTTCCATTATTTTTGGAAAAACACTAAATTATAATAACTATAATTAATAATTGATAAAATTACTTCACTTATTTAGCCATTAATGATAACAATTGTATTGAGAAAATTTTTTGTTGTTTTAATAGAAAACTTGTTTTCCCTTTTAGCATAAATATATTATGTTTGTAAATAACCATGTCACATAGAAAATACTTTATTAAATAATCTATAATCATACAAGTACATTTAGAATTTGATAAATACATTATTTATTTATAATTTAACAAAATTGACCTACCTGACTTAATTTATTTAATTTATTGACAAATGTTTTATTGAGTTTTTAAGAAATATACTTAAATTTACAAAAATAAAAAATAGAATAAATTAGATTATAAAATATCTTATAAAATATTCTTGATACATTTATTTTCTTAAATATTTCTAAAATGAAAACAAGAGATGAAAGAAAAATTCCAAATAAAAACAAATAAAATAAATCAAATAATGTCTTAACACTAAGTACTGTATACTCAACCGATGACTTCCTTTCCTTTTCATTGATTTCCATCAAAAAACCGGAGTCTCTGAGTATTACTCGAATCCATTGATTATAAAGACCTGATTCTCGAGAAGAGATAATTCTAATGTTAGAAGAAATTAATTATTGAAGTTAAGAAATAGTATTGAAATATATTTGAGGTAAAATTACATTCTATTCAAATTGTGTTTTATTGTCCATGATGACTTTTCATTAATAGT
>JAQIXI010000313.1:0-26921 GCA_034700165.1 Galumnidae sp. Gr-Ori-00277
TCTCTCTCTCTCTCGCTCTCTCTCTCTCTCACTCACTCACTCACTCACTCACTCACTCTCTCTCTTTCTCTCTCTTTTAAAAAATCTCCATTTTATTGGAAATTCATATTTCATTCTTATTTCCTGAGAGATGACATCCGATATATGACCGCATATTTCTGTCACACAATATATGAGTAAAGAATAGAAAGAAGTTTAATATCAAAGTATTTCGTATTTATTTTTGAAGTAAAAGAAGAAAAGATTGGATTCAAATTTTAGTGCAATTTTTGAAAGGTTTAGATTACATGATATGTTATGCACCACAAGTCAGTAGAAGTTCCTTTCTTTCCGATCTCAACAACAGTGGGCCTCGAATTTCAACTGTCTTTTGCAGGTTTATTGCATTTGATGGTTGAGTTTTAGTTTTAAATTAAAAGCAATTCATTGAAAGCTATATTCAATTTATTGTTTTTGTTGTGTTTTTAGACTTCAATTCAATTAATATTTCCTTATTTGCGATTCAATTGATTCCCATTTTTGTCTTTTCATTGTTTATGAGATATTGAAAGGAAAGACTTTCTGACATAACTATGCCTTACAAAGACTGATGAGAACCGGGAGAAAAAAAGGGTGATATAATTGTGTAAGTGCTTACAGAACTCTTCCATAACTTGTGTTAAGACTGTAGGGCAACATCTGAGAGCTGTTATGATGTCGGAGCAACTCTTCTCTGATTGAGAGACCCGTTTTAGGAGTCAGTGCTTTACCAGTATTTGAACCGCAAACAGTATTGAGCAAAAACCGCTACCATTGCCACCGAAGCCATTGGACTCTTGTATTCTCATCACTCATTCCAATAGACATTGCATTTCTGATTAGTCTTTTGGGGATTACCAGAGCACAAGCATAACGTCTCAGCCAGAGCTCAGTCATATGGACTGTTTCAAAACTAATCCATTTATTGCAATCAAATATATAACTGATATATCGATAGCATCTCTGAGTCAACAAAAAACGACTTCCATTCAAATAATTGGTTTGGATTTTAAAGCAAATTCTAATCAAAAATATGGGGAAAAAGCGTTCATTCATTAGATTAAGTCTTATATTAAATATTCATTCGATGTCTCAAATAAATTAATGACAAAATTTGAGTACATTTTTTGACTGATAAGCAAAAATGAAAAATATTTGACATTAAAATAAAGCCATAATTATTATGAAAATTCTATTATGTATTGACTTATAGCTCAGAATTCGTTCGTTTAGCAAATGAAGGCAACGGACAAAATGCCCATAAAGTTATCCATCAAAAAGTCTGATATGAGGGTTATTCTGGTCAGAAGATAATCAATCAAATCAATGGTTGAACCCGATTAGAGTTGTGGCCAAATATTTCTTCAGATAATTGTCTTTTCTTCCAAAAGACTAAACATTAAAAAGTCTTGAAATGAATCAAAAAATCACCATGATAAATCACTATACGTTTTTTCTACTAATTCTCTTACAATTCGATTAGTTTTAGCGCAAAATTAAATTAATTTTGAGCTGAAAATCACATTTTTCTCATCAGTCGTTCATTGAGTCGAGTAATTCTTTTTCATTAAACTAAGTATCGATAAATTCAAAGTAAAAATAGAAATGAATTTTTATATAATTTTGAAGATCTCTTCAACCGATTAAATGTAAACCTAATTAAAAATTACGAGAAAAACATTTTATAATAAATATAATAAACTTTTAATCAGAGTTTATATCAAAGTATTGAAGTTATTCTCTCACTCTTTTCATTAATTGCGAGCAATAGTTTTCATTCTGTGCTCTATTCTAGCATTGCGTGCGATAAATAACTTTTCCTATTAATGAATATTAAATACATGAATGGCTTTAAGTCTGAAATTAAATGAAAGAATAAAAGATGATATCCAACGATTGAATTTCCACAAAAAACAAAAGCCAATCCATGAGTGGCTCATTGTTTCACACGATTCTAATCACTTATTCTGTTCAGTTAGGGTCGACCAGACATTCTAATGATAGGAATAATCTTGGTATATATCACATGAACTGAGTTTTATTTAGTCAGATAAACCCTATTTTTATGCTTATATGGTATGAGTGGCCTAACATTGATTAGAGTCATAGCTATGAAAATGTTCATCATTTGATTAAACCTGTGCTCATCTCTGAAACTATTTTGTCTTTGAGTGAATTTGCACTTAATATATATTAAATTCGTTTTTTGTCTGAACTCACATTCATTTACGACACGATTTTTTTTCTCTCTTTCAGGAATGACTTCAATATAAAAATGAGTGCAATCAGTGTTTCGGCACAATTTCTGCCTAAATTCCTGTCATATAGTCTTTTATTGGGGAAAATAAGAGCACTGAATGAGCTTTTTATTGCTGTTTCTTAGAAAAAGACATTAATCCATAGCACAGAATATTTCAAATGATATAAATCTCACATTTTTAATATGAGTTTTTATATATCACTTATAATAGCGTTTATACTTAAGAAAAGAGAAATTTATATCAAAAATATTATAATAATATTAATATATATCTAATGTTTAATAATAATAATAATAATAAATATTTGAGTTATGTTTGGCTGAAAAAATAGATGAAAACCTAATTTTGATAATAAATCGGAGATAAATAATTTTGATTCCATTTCGGAGTCTATCGACGGGAATATCTTATGGATTGAAAACAGGAATGAAAAAAGTTTTTTTTATGCCATAAAGTTCTGGTCATTCGGTCCGGAGTTTAATATTAAATGGAATTACTTGAAGTGAAAGCAAATGGTTTCTCATAAAAAGCAAATACTTATCATCAAAAAACCGTTTATTACACAAAAAGTACCGAAAATAGGCAGTCGTTTCACTGAAAAGCTGTGAAAATTTTTTCCCTGCGCTAACACATCCACTATAATCTTGGAAGTGATGTTCAATGGGCTAAGTATTGAAAAATAGTTTTGAAGTCACAAAAGTGGAAATAAATGAAAAGTTTTCAAAACATATTCTATGCTTTTCTTTCTTAAAGCCACCCATAATAACGATGGTTGTGCTCTAATACTGTGCTCTAATATCTGTTCTGTTGGACTGACGCCCTCTTCTTGTTCTCTTTCTCAAAGACCATCTCCTCTTTCATTTATCATTCAATTTTCTGATCCATAATCTGATTATATTTAAACGAATATAAATATTGAAAATTTTTATTTACTTTAAAAAGAGTTCCGGAAATAATAAAAGATATTCTCTGAGAGATAAGTCGAGTGAAGTATTTTTTAGGACAAAAATAATTTAAAATCGATTTTTCTTAGGATTTGTTTTTAAGCAATTTTCCCATTAAAACAACGGAAAAGTATTTTAAAAATTTGACCTTTTCTTCAGGACTTACCCAACACTTTGAAGGTATGGCTCAAGAATTGTGCCTCAAATAAATCATTGAAAGTAAATAATAAGTTAAAAAAATTTCTTCATTAATCATGAGTTAAGTCAAAATAGATTTTAACGGATCAGACTAACAACAAATAACTTGCAACATAATAGATAATCATGTTTTGTTAGCTTGCTACAATTCAAAGAATTTTTCGCCGATAAATTAGTTTAGTTTTTTCTAATAATAATAAATTCTAATTAATTACTATATATTTAATACAAATAAAAATTCCTATTCTGTGCTCAAAATGTTATGTTTAAAAGAAAATTAATTTATCCTTAATATGTGGCCATTTTTGTTTGTTGCTAGATGATTGCATGACCTTTTCAATGGTCTCATTAATGAAATTTATTAAACTCCTCTCATATTTTGATTAATAGCTCTTCGGATATGTTTTTGAGAAGAAATATACAATTTTTGTCATTTATTTCTTCTACTCTGATATCCATTTAATGTCGACATCATTAGTCTTATTAAAGATCTGTCTCTTATCTGAAGTCTAATTCAGCAAAAAAAAAGAAGAAATAAAATATTTTTCATTTGTTTCTCCGTTTTATCGAACAAAACATTAATCAAATCAAATATTTTTCAAATAATTTATTAACTTAAATTTGTCTTGCTCATTTATTGATTAATTTGTCTTAATAAATTACCAGGCTAATTATTTTTAAATTGATGTCTTAGATATTAGAAATTGTTTTTTTTATTTAGTATAAAATGTAAAAATTTATTTTTATAAGTTGACCTAGATGAATTCCAACTAAATCTTTACTAAATTTTTTAAATTGAAAAAAGTAAAGTTTTATATAAATTGGATTTTAAAGTACTTTTATTTAAACGAATGTTATTTTGCATAATTCAATTTTTATTCAAGATACATTTATAAATTTTTAATGAGAAATATTTTGAAACATGGTTGTACATTTGGGGAATCTAGCAACATTTTTTCAAGGAATAGTGAATAGAATTTTTAGAATTTTCTGTAAAAAAATTAAATTTAAAAAATAAGAATTTCTTTGACTAAATCTGAAAAACAAAATATTTCTTTCAAATGAATTCTTGAGAAATAAAAATGAGCAAGAACATTGTTTAATGGACATTATATAAAGAAAATAACTCAATATTTAAGGAAATGTGAAACTCTTAAAGCTTTAAATCCATAGCTTTAAAAAGTCAACAATTTTTGGGGTAATTTAAACTATAAAACATCAAAAGAGAGCGAAATATTATATTTTAAAAGTTTTTACTAAAGTTTAAATCGAAATTAAATTTAGAACTAGTTCAATTTGAAATTGTAGTCAAGAGTTCACTATATCTCTAACTCTAAGAAATAATACAATAATTGAAAATAAGATTTAATTATATTTGAAGTGAAGCGAAAAATACAAAGAGTCGAGTCATTTGTCAAAAGTTATTTTCCGTGCGTTCAGTCCTTTAATGGCTTATATCGCGATTCTTAACACAAAACTGACTTAATCTCAAATATGTGACAAAAAATTAGTAAAAGAGTCACAGATTCGCAAAAAGTTATAAAATTATATGAATAATGAGGAGAGAGAGAGGAGAGAGAGAAAGAGGGAGAGAGAGGGAGGGAGAGAGAGGGCGAGAGGGAGAGAGAGAAAGAGAGACGATATGCATGGATGCAAATTAGTATTAATTAAAATTCAAGCCATTCGTCACTCAGAAAAAGTGAGCAAAAATTAAATATTCTTTTTAGACGTCACTCATTGAATGCATTTTCTTTAAGTTTTAAACTATAAATCAGTTGAGAACAAACTCAGCAAACATTCAAAGAATTTCTTATTTGAAGTGATTAACAGTTAGTATAAAAACAAACTTAAAATAATCGATAATAAAATTATCATTACTTGAAATAAGAGTAATAACAATACCCTTTCATTTTAAAAGACTAATATATGAGATAAGACGGTCTCATATTTGCTAAATAGTCATTAGGAGTATACCTCTCTTTCGGATGAGGTCTGCGTTAATAAAACCATCTCTGACTTATCTCTTTCTTTTGATCCCAAGATTTGGCGGATCATAAAAGAGGAACAGATTTAATGAATGATAAATAAGCGACGGATGAAAAGCAGAGATCAATAAATCTCATATTTAATGAAAAGATTTACCCAAAAAGTAGAGCAAAGAGTTAACACAAACAAAAAAATGAAAATAATGTGAAAAAAGATACCAAATCCTCTTTTATAGAGAATATGACGATAAGATTTTCTTGGAAATACCCGGCTTTCTATCATTTCTAAAAGATATTGACTTTTAGTTTCGTCTTTAGTTTTAAAGAACTTATTTGAAAGATATTCCCGAAGAGATTTTCATCTTAATTAGCAAAGTGTCTAGCTCAAAAAATATTTTATTTCCACCAAGATTATAAATATCTTATTTATTTACTTTTCCAGAATAATAAATAGAGAATTGAAGTTAACTTTTAAAATTGATTCCCTCCGGACAGACATCACATTAAATGAACTGAAAATTTCATTAAAACTATTTTTTAATTCAGTTCTGTTTCTAATTAAGCTAGCTTATTTTAAATGCAGGTCAAATCGACAATTAACTCGATTGTATTGGAAAAAGTCGATTGCTCTTGCACAACATTTTTATTATATTTACTATGGAATCACTCGAAAAACTTTTCAAATAAAAGTTTTGGCGAAAAACTTCTTTACTTTCGAGAGAAGAATAAATAGAAAATACTTTTGTTTTGTTGAAAATATTCTTCAATTTGTGAGACATTTTTTTTAAACTCTGGCCAATGGTTAGTGCAGTTCAATACAATGCCAGTGCTTATCAACTCATCCAATATGAAAGACATGAACGCAAATAAAATGATTTTATTCTTTGAGTTAAACAAATACTGAAAATGTTTGAAATATTTGTGAAAAAAAATGTTTTTACAACAATAGACACAAAACTGGGATTAAATAAATAAAACAAATTAAACAAATATATAAAACTGTTTGAATACAAACGGAATAATAGAAAATCCTTTGAACTGAAAGTAAAAAAAAAGATAAAATTCAGAGGAATTGAAAAATTCATTCCTTATCCAAAAGTCTGGAAAATTCATTCAAATCTTTGCGAATATTTCTCTTTTTTTTCTTTAAAACTAATTTGTTTTCTCTCAGTTCGGAAACGAAAAGATTTTCCTCTCATCTCATAAGATATGAGACATAAAAAAAATATTAATTTAAATTTTCTTATTCTGACGTCTTTTGTAAATATTTATACTCAAAGTTAAACTAAGGCTCTGTTTAAGTGACAAATATATTCTTAAATCATTTGTTTCTATTCTTTTCAACTCTTCTCTACTCTTTTTAATTTATTCTGAAAAATGAATGAATGCTTAAAATCGAGTACAGACTTGATTAGGAGAGGGATGGCTCACAGGATATACGCTTATTGTGAATAATAGTTTCATATAAATGCGCGACGGAGAGAGGGAGAGGGAGAGAGAGAGAGAGAGAGAGAGAGAGAGAGAGAGAGAGAGAGAGAGAGTGAGTGAGTGAGAGGAGAGGAGAAAGTACAGTCTTAATCCGATGTTAAGTATTATGTTTTAATGTTGATATAGTATACAATCGTTTCAATATTAATAACAATTTTGAGTTTTTTAGAGGAATTAGTATTAAGAAAATGATACAAATCTCAGAATTAATGCTTAAATAAATATTCAAAACCATTGATCCGATTAAGTTCTGATGGCATTCAGTTTTGTTAGTCTAATGGCTGGATATAAATGGCTGCCGACTGTAGCTTAGAATTGAAGGGAAGACGAGAGCAAATGATTGCGTGAAAGAAAAGAATAACAATTTTAACTGTAATTTGCATTTGAAAAGAGACTCGAGTTTAATGTGTGAATAGTATTTGTCACGTTTTGCAAAGTTATCATAATTTTTCTTCTCTTTTTCTCCGTCACTAATACTAAATATGTCTGTTTTACTCACTCTTACAGTTATAACAGATAATTGTTATGAGTGTTGCAGATGTGCTCACATTTAAGATTCAACGAATATTAATCACAACAAATGGTATTCGCTTTTATTTTTAGCTAAAATTTTTCCCATTTCTTAACATATAAACTCAAAGATTAGTTTTAAACATGCTAGTTTTAATAAAGTTGCACTTTCCTATTCAATTATGTTATTTTATTTCCACCAAATGTTTATATTTAAGAGTTACCAAGATATTTTGAATACATGCAAAATTAGTTATGTGGTAATCAAATGTTCAAAATTTAATTATCAATAAAAGAGTTCTTTAGTTAACTTAACTACTTATTTCTTTATTTAATCATGCAATTATTTAAGTTTAAATAATTTATCAATAATTATATTTAAATTTCATCATGTTTTACATCTTGGACATTATTTTAAGATCTTTAAACATTGAATTTAAGATATCTTTTAAGGGATTTTAAGTTCTTTTTTTCATAATTATTATAATTATTGAATGCATTTATTTTAAAAATTTTAGGATAACTTCATATGTTTTGAAGGAAAGCAAACATTTTCTGTGATCTAATGGAAAGCCATTAGAAAATAAAAGATAAAAAATGAGAAATGAATTCATAGTTTTATGTTTTACTGAAGAAAAAAGCTTTCAAATAGTTTTTGGTATACAATTTATGTGTCAGTTCGAAGTCAATTCCTCTATAGAGACATAACTAAAGATAGAAATTATTTGTTTTCCATCGCTGCCAAAGAAGACATCACTCCTAAGAAAAGCTCTTTTTTTCGACAAAAAAGCAAATCTTTAACACAATATCATAAGCCATGAGTCCATTCATCGGACCAGAAGTTAAATTCATTTTCTGAGTGACTAAAAACGACTGATTCTTACATAAAATCTTCAATATATCGAAAGTATAAAACACTTTTTCAGTAAAAAAATTATTCAAAAAAAGAAATACATTTTTCAAAATATAAAACAGAATTTATATTTTAAATAAAATAATCGAAAAATTCAAAAACTCGAGAAATAGAGCTCTCATTCATTCAAATATAAAAACTCAGACATACTTTGATTTTGAGTTTCGATACAACTTTTAACACACATTTATTCTTCAGTTATGTAAAGCATTTCATATCTGTTTTGAGGGAAGTCTTGACATTCACTTTTATTTTGATGCCTCTCTCTCTCTCTCTCTCTCTCTCTCTCTCTCACACACACACACACACACACACACACACAACACATAAGTCTCTTATTGTTGTCTGTATTCAAATATTGGCTTCAATTTATTTTATGCCAAATATTGTCAGTGAATGCAATCCAAATCAAAATCAAAGCCTTTTCGGCAGAACGTCTTCATCCGAGTCCTCATTATTTGTGTTTCACTTTTGCAACTCTATTATAATATAGCATTGGCTCAGAATAAAACTTTTCACTTGAGATATAAGTCTTAGAGAATATTTGGAAGAAAGAGATTGAAAGACAGACAAAGAATATAAGAATAATTTTGACTCCGATTTATCTCTTTTTGCACTTCAAGAGGTAAATGTATAGAAAGTCGACATTAACTATGCATAACTGTTCGCTCGGATTGAGCTCTGGATTGTTGACTGTGTTGGGCCCTCTGTGTCACTCTATATGTATGTTATTCTGATCTAAGTTTGGGTATAAAATAATACACAACTGTATTATCAAAAAGTGGGAAATACATATCTGAGGCATTGTATCTGAATGTGTTTTGTATGCTATCTGTGCCGACACAGAATTATCTGAAATGTCAGAGACATCTGCTTATATATTAGATGTTACACTCTATTTGGCTCCGGGCTATACCAGTTTCCATTTCTTGAGTCACAGAATTAACTTCAATCCTCAACAGACCATTGATTGAGTCGTTCCCTTTGCTCGCAATCATTATTAGATAACTGTTATCTTTATCTTCAAATCTGAACCATTGATGAGATTATAACTTATGAGTTCTCATTAGTGTTGTCACAAACGGTCACAAAATTCTTATGCAAATAAAATATTCAAATGAGTTTTGGCTCACTTTAAATGAGATCTGAAATAAATGTCACAAATATTGGTAACTCTGACTGACTTTCACTCGAATTAAATGTCATTTGATTACCATTTTCTCAGCGGAACTCAACTAAACTCTCTTTTGAACTAATTTTTCAGAACAAACTCTAATACAAAATGCGATTCAAAAATGAGATTATTTTTGATCAAAATCTCATCCATTCAATAATTCTATGATAAGATATAGTAAGTACTCTTTACTAGAGAGTAGAGTTGTATAGTACGTTAACTATTGTGCACAGAACAGACATGCCCAAGGTACATTTCCAATATTGTATTCATTTGAATATATTCTTTATATTTTCAACTCTAAAAGAGTCAAAAGTTTAAAAATAATGTTTAAGAACTGAATTCATTTTAATAATCAAATTAAAGTTTGAAAATAAATTTAAAAGAAGGGATGCATTGGTCGCACCCATACATGAAGTGCCAAATCAAAGCTTGAATTGAGTGAATCAGAAAAAAATAATTCTGAAAATCCAATATTTGGTTCACATCTACTGTCAAAATAAATGTAGATTTTGTTCACAAACACTGCTTTAATATAGTTATGAATTCCATGCAATCAGAGGTCTTTCCACTAAAGTATTACTAAAAATTGGGAACAGAATTGAAGGGATCGGCTGTACAACTGACTGTCATTGTGCCGGTGCTGTCATTACAGCTGTTGTATTATTTATTTTTTTTGTTTTGATTGTTTGACTGATGCGGGAGAAGAGAGTTAGGATGTGTTGTGGCTTTGTGTCACTCAATTGGGTGTTAGGGGTCGCTCACCCATAGATACCATCAGAGAAGTGTTGTGAGAATGAGTCAGACAATTATGCATTCGTTTTGGCAAATGTGAGAGAAATGCCATTTATTATACTTATATTTATTGAAAGCTTTTGTCAGTTAAGGCATACAAACAATAATAAACTGCTGTTAGAGGAAAGGCAGTCATTTCAGGAGCTATGGTAGCGTTAGTGCTCACTTGACTGCCCCATCCATTGCACTCTTATTCAGTGGACAGATGAATAGAGTTTGATAAGAAAACCATAAGTTACTGGTATAGAGCACTGGTATAGAACTGGTATAACACTGGTATAGTCATTGGTAGAGCTCTAGTAGAGCACAAGTATTGGTCACAAACTATTCTAAAAACTTATTTTCTGTTGTACTGATGTTCGTATCGTTCAATACATTAGGTGTTTGTATCGACTGATTCATTAGCCCTGAGTTTAGTTGTGTTGAGTACTACTTAATGGTGGGTTTGGAGGTCCACTACTGAAGCTGAGCTCTGTATTAGGAGAAGGCATTTGCCTTATTTCAAACGTTAATTGATTGAACGAAACTTCCATTTAATACATAAGAGCTGTAATTGTGAACAGAGTTACCAACACTCTAACCACTCACTCCACTCCCGATACAACCCCTGAAATACTGGTTTCATTGACCAACGAATGACACATTCACTCGGCTTTAAAGAGTTAGCTCATGCCTTTAAGTCAAAGGCAGTTACTTTATCTTGTTAATCTTATGACAAACACATTGATAAAGGATTGGCAAGCTCATCCTTTTTAGATTTAGATTTAATTTTTTGGTTAACCAAAACATATTATATGATTAAATAGCCTTACTTTTAAAGATGCATTTTAGGACATTTTGTGGCAGTGTTTGTGTCCGAGCGATGAGATGTCACTTAAGTGATTGATTGAAGTGAAGCTATTGTCCCGAAATTGGTCCGAATGTCAAACATTTTGGTCAACACTTTTGAATAAAAAAAAAGTTTTTCTCATTTCAATCAACAAATTTATTAAATTTAAAACAAATTAATAATTGAAAAACAATTTCAAAAATGAAATGAATTTTATTTAATAAAAGCATAACTTTAGAAACAAATTCATAAATCAGGTGTTTATATAAAAACCACATTTAAGTTGTTTATTGAAAGTAAACTTTAGCCTCATTTGAATAAAACTTAATAGATTAATGAGTAGACCCCCTATTAGGGTCGTCTCACGTCAAGCAAAGTGTAGGTTTTGTGTCATTTAAGGAGTTTTCCCGAAAAATTGTTTTACATTTTTTGATGTATTTCTATTCCATATGTTATGCTTTAAATAATTCTCTCAATGATTGGTATTTTGCTTATATTAAGCCAAGATACAAACTTTTAACATGTTCTTTTTAAGTAAATTTCAATTTATATATTATATAAAATCTATTGAACACATTTTATAAGAAATTGAGCCCAAAATGAATAGAATTCAAAAGAAATCATTTTTCTTAAGACAATATCCATTAACTTTTGGCAATATTTTTGGTTTTGATATGATTTTATCACTTTTTTTGTTTTGTTTCGTCAAAACATTATTCGGGAAACGACTTGAAATAAATTTCCCGAAAATAATTTATGAGAACCACTGATCGGGGATTTGATCCAATGATTGCAAGAAAACTCATTTCGGACTCAAATCATATGATATTTATGAGAGAATTATATTTTTTTTTGAAATTTAATCTTATATTTGAATCTTATTTTTCTTCCGTTTCTTTGAAGTAATAATTAATTTGAGTTTATTTTCAATAAATAATAAGTTATTTATAACGAAAAGAAAAACAAAAATAACTTTTTATAATACAAATATGTTTTGAATAAATTATTATATACTTTGAAAGTTTAACTCTAATCATAACAATAATAATAACTACAGTTTTTGCCCGCAATGACTCTGAATAATAATAACCAGCAAATTTTCATTCAATTCTTTACGAAAATTGTATTATTTTAGACCAAAAATGTGAGAAATTTTATGATTTTGTGTTAAGAAAATTGCGTAATAAAAGTGATCATAAAATATGATTTATTTGACACAATATTTGCATATTTTTATGATTGGATTTTAGGGAAAAAATTCAAGAAATAATATCTAATACTCAGAATTATTAGGAAAAGAATTGGTCGAAGAAATTCTTGCGTTTGAATGGGCAGTACGTGAAGACATATTTTTACCAAAAAAAGAAAAACTTTGCAAAAATAATATTTGAATTTACGTCGAAAAGCATAGAATAAATATAAAGAATTTTTAGGTCAAAACTTTTACATTAAACTAATAACTAATACTAAACACTAATAACTTTATTAATGTTTATTTGCAATATTCATAAGATTAAAGTTAATTCATATTTTATGTGTTTTTAGACATTTTATGTCAAAAAGAAAAGAAATATAAAGTATTCGTTGAATTAAATGTCACATAAAAAGTATATTTCAGAGGAAATAAAACCAGAGATGAGAGTAATCTTAAACTTTTATTTTTATTCCTAATAATAGCAGTTTGTGTGGACTCTCTTCTATTGAATGTCAATATTACAAATGGCATCCAATCTATATCTTAATGTTGAGGAATGACTTAACTTCTCTAATGATTAGTGACCAATACTTTTACTGTTTATGAGTTCAACCCATTTATTGTCGGAATTGGTATTGAGTTCTGACTGTTTTAAACTGATTTTGTGGTTTAGATGAGAGGACAGCTAAGACCACAATCTTAGATAAATAGAAATGGTGTACATAATAGCCCATTAAGACTATTTCAGTGTTCCTTCGAGATAGTCTTCCCAATGTATGGCTCAAAATCTCAATCTAAAGCCAAACTTCAATTACTTCTTAAAACAAATGTATGCTTAAAGTACTAATAAGTCTTCAGAGAAGTGAAAGTCAGAGATAGTTAGACAATGACTTAAATCAGAATAGACTGAAGAGCCGACACATTCATTGCCTGATGGAAGGGATAATTTATTTGATGGACACAATAATTCTTTAGTCCATTAAAAGATATTCCATTCCGTGATTTATTCACAACAATAATAGTATTCAATTTGTTAAACAATTGTTAACAACAAAAACGAATCTCAAAACTTCTTAATCAAAGACTGAATCCAAACACAACTTATTGTTCGATAAAATAATTATTCATTGATTTGATTTCGGCTACAAATAAAGCAAAGGTCTATCTCTGGTCTCTCTCTCTCTCTCCCTCTCTCTCTATCTCCTCTCCCTCTCCTCACTCACACTCTTTCAGTCACTCACATCAAAATTGATAGATATATGCAATCAAATTGTATTCTCAACAGAACTAATGCATTGAATGGTAGGGAAAACCTCTGCCAATGATATAATGGCGCGAATAGTTATTAACGTTCCTCCTATTCCTCCGATTCTTTCTTTGCAATACTTCTATACATAAAAGAGAGGCACAAACTCTGTTGGGATTAACAAAAGTTTATTATAGATAAACAGGCATTCAATGTGTTAGACGTTGAATGTGTTCACAAATTTAGTCGATCGACGCTCTCATCTCTGCACAACCGCTGCATCTGTTAAATGAAAAGATGTGCTCATATTTAGGGACAACAATAGTACTGATGGAGTCATTGTTTTTGGCTCTCAATATCCAAAGAGCACAGAATTTTGGTCTTCAATACAAACATCTGCTTCTCTTCGTATCGTAAATGCGTTTCCTTAAACTCAGAGCAATACTTTTGCAGACTTTAATCCAGTGCTCGAAGAAAATTAGTCATTCAATTAGTTGTTCCTATTTTTAGGCCACTATTTGATGACTTACTTCTCAATTGAATTCGTAACTAATATTATGACAGAATTGAGTGAATGTTAGAAATCGGTTCCCAAAGAAAAATAAATTAAATGTCATTTCTTTTCGAGACTTCACTTAGACTTCAAACTCACGAATACTTTTTCTAAAGAAATTTCTGATTAAATGAAAGTTTGAAATAATTTCCAAAACTAATTATGTGTGAAATACTGTCGAAAAAGTAACTCATTTTTCTTCACATCTAATGAAATGAAAACAATTTTCATTAAAAATATCGAAAATATAATTTTAGTCAAAAATTTTCACTCATTTTCTTAATATTAATATTTTTTTTCTTAAGAAATAAATCTTAAGAAAAAGTAATTTTGATTTTGAAATCTCAGAATCAAATTGAATGCAATTTATTATCTGAAAGAGGAGTCAATCGATAGCTATGTCTACGTTTTGCTGATTTTCGTTCAATTAATTCAAATTTAATGTTCGGTTCGGAAAAAAAAGTTTTTTTTTGTCGCCAAAAGGGCTGAAGAAGAATCTGATAAGAAATTAATTGGCAGACGATTGCAATGGATGTTAGCATTAGTTTAATGAATTAACGATAAGTTTGCACTCAAATCAATACTCAATTAACACAAGAGTTGACAAAATCTAAACCATTTCTCTTATGACAACAATTTTCAATTTAAATTACATTTCCTCTGATATTAACTTTTAATGATTAGAGAAATTGTCTTCTCTTTTGTTTTTTAATAACAAAACTTCGATTTTCTTTACAAAACACTATTAAAATAGAGTGAAATCTTTGGAAAAATAAAGAAAATCATTAATAAAGTCAACAGAAAAGTGAAGCAAAAATCAATTTTGAATATAGAGTTCACAAAAATTGTTTGATAGGCAACCGATGCACTCAAATGACGATCAGTAAAACTTTTAGAGGAGAACATACTTTCCTTATAATTAATTATGAAGCGGCTTATCTGTTAAGCACTTTGTATGTGAGCCCTTCCATCCCTTTCCATCCATTCAAGTATTATATAACTGGAATATACTTTTATTAGGAATCTATTCGTAACTTTGGATACGAAACTAAATTGCATTCCATATTCGCAACTCAGATAACCACTGATATGTTGGGAAGAGAGAGGGAGAGAGTGAGTGAGGAGAGAGAGAGAGAGAGAACTCAATTACGAAAGATGTGTAACTTTTGTCGATACACAAAAAGATGTGTTTCGAAAGAAATGACTTAATTTAGTGAACGACGAAAACTTAATAAAATATTTGGTTCCATAAATAACTTAAATATATTAATTGAAAGCAACGGAAGGGGTATCTTATCATAAATAAATGATGTGCCAATTAGTGCCTAATTTAGCTTGTTAAATGGCCAGTCAAAAACGTATGATACTTAATGGGTAACAATAGATCTCATAATTATAATAACGATTCAATGAATTATATAAAGATTCATATATTATAAGAAACTCCTAATGAGATAAGTATCGGATAAAACCACTATTTTATGGTCGAAATGATGCCATAAAACATATTTTGTCGTTAATTCTAATGAAATATGAATCTCAAAGACCTGAAACCAGATAATAGTAATTATGTTAGAGCCTATTGTTTGATGATATTTTGTGCTTAGTTTTGTGCAAGGATAGTTTTTTGTTCTGATGTTTTCTCTAAACAAATATTTATGCGAAACGTATTTATTTGAGCGCAAAACGTCTCGACTATTATTTCGCTTCAGTTGTCATATATTCGAGTGATATATAAGTAATGAATTTTATATTTTACTCGACACAAATACTATAATATTCCTGTAATTTTCATATAGTGTTGAGAACTATTATGTTTGAAGAGAACATAAACCGAAAAACACAAATACTAAACACATTTTGATCCTAGGTCTAATCAATCTTTGTTATTATGATAAGCATAACAGTTGTAGTTTATATTATTTTTAGACGTCGTGTTATACCGTTCCTATTATTCTGTTCTAATCTATTATAAATGAGGCCTAACTTTTGCTTTCATCTGAAAAATCATGTCTTTCCAGAGATATGTTTGAAAGCAATTCTTCTATTAATAAATAAACCGCTTTTTGTTAATAAGAAGTAAAAAATGCATTAAAAATATGGCAAAACATTTGCCAAAAATTGACTCAAAAATTCAGAGTCAGTGAAATATTCATTAAGTTTTATATTAGTCTTCATTAAAATGATTTGTTATTACTTATCATTTCTACGGAATATTCTTAACCATTAAAACTATTTTCTGTTTTGAGAACAAAATATTAAAACAAAAGCATTTTATTAATAAAAATTTTATTCTGATTTTATGAGGAATTCATTTAAAATAATAGACTCTAATTAAGTCCATCTTTTGTTTTGCTTTAGAAATGTCTCTAATTATGGAAAATTTTTATCAAAAATTGTTTATTAATTCAAATAATGGTTAATAGAATCTATTTTTAACGACAAAAACATATTTCAAAGTTTAGATAAAATTCAATTTCGTTCACAATTTGTTTTTGGGATTAAATATTGAAATGTGAGAAAAACTGGAATATGTTTGTAGTCATCGATGAGAAAAAAATTTAATACATTTCTAATCAATCAAAAGGTTTTTTCCTCTGAAGTGTATATTCATGTCATTCACTTCAACAGAGAATTCAATATTTGAGCCGTTATTTTGTGAGACCGACGGAAACCCCAAAAATCGATTTCAATTTGAATTTGATTTGCTATACATTTATATAACTTGTTTTAAAACTCTGCTGGAGTACCGTTCAATCCATTGACAAAATGTTTGACATATTTGTTTTGGTGCACACGTTTTATCGTCTCAACCCTTAAAAGGACTTAATTTAATTAGATATCACTTAAATTCTTTGAATTCATCCACTCTTTTGACACAATTTTTATAAGTTCTCCGAATGTTATCTCGAAATTGTGTTTGAGTTCAAACTTTGATAGATTAAAAAATAGAATAAAAATATATAATAAATTTTTTTTTGCCAAACATTTGAATCATTCAATTGGAATGAAAGGAATGTTTTTTTTCTCGTGAATTGAATTTTAAATTTTGAGCCAAAAATATGTGGTTTTTGAGACTCGTTTAACACATAATTAATTTTTTTTCACTAAAAAGTCTGAGAATTAATTAAATTCATGTTTGAAAAACAAATGAATTACTCTTATTCTGTGTTCGAGTTAATTATCTTTCAGTCTATTTGTACTCGAAAAGAGTGTAGTGACCGACAGTTAATAACATTTGGAAACAACTCTTGACTAATCCCTTGAATATTGTTGGGAAACTTCGAGGAAACTTTGGTTTTCATTATTTTGTCAAAAAATGTTTGCCTAAAATCGATATTCAAATCCTTTTATTTGATTTTCTGTTAAACCTTTGCTTAAGATAATCAAAAGTAAAAAAGTTTGGAATAAAAGTTTGTCACAAAATGTGTCTTAAATTAGGAACCGATAGAATGAGAGGAATACATAAAAGAGGAATCCCTCAAATTGCAATCTTCTGATACTACTTAAGTAAGACTTCTTCAAACTTTATTCGGAATAGACCAAGTTTTCTTCAATAAAAAAATACATTTTCGATCAACTATTTAGTATCTACCTTGCTCATATATGTAAATATAATACTATAATAATGATTTAAAATATAATACAATATATCCTTTAAAGAGGATATGAATTGAGAGTATGAATAAATATTATCTAGATGCAATTTACACATCATTTTATTATCCATTTGAATATAAGATTAAATCTTTGTTTATATACTTGCAATATGTGAATGACAACCAAATAGAGAGACAATAGGATTGTGTTAATGCAGTTCTATTGGCACTGAATCTGATGGAGAGTAAGACAAATATCGATTTCTGATGCAATTCATACCTAACTATTGTCTGTATTATACACTTTAGAAGCAAATATTTGATCAGAAAATAAATATCAAAGTTAAGTCTAGTTACTATTTTTAGCCATTTAATTTGATCCTAGATACAGAAGTGAACTAGGTATAATAAATATTGTGTTAGCAATGAAATCGAATTTTAACTAAAAACCATTATATGTTTGTTCATAAAGTTATGTAACGAAAAATAATTCAATATTTGATATCAAATATAATTCTATAGAGAAAATCAAATGTAATTTCTTTTCCTATGATTTATGGTTTTCTTTGCGGTCAAAAACATTTGAAAATCTTTTGTTTTAGACATTGAATTATATGCAGAAATATATCAAAAACTAATCGTTAAAACCATATATTTTGGACATTAATTCTAAATATGATTTTGTTAAGAGTTTGCTCGATCATCTCTGATTCAGATCATTTATCATAGTAGATATTCATGCATTGTCATTTAAGTTCTAAATTTAACACGATACTTGCACTTGTATTGGGCCCTTTCCCCAATATTTCCCTTAAATAAATAGTTTTATGATTTTTTCTATATTTATTTCGTGACTCAAATTCACTGTTTATTTAACTTTTATTGCAATTCAAAAGACCCGTAATTTTCAAAAAAATAAATTCAAATTATTGTTCGCTAAAAATAAAAGTTTTTTTTTCTCAAATATTTTTCAATCGATTATTTATATAATAAAACATTTCTTATAAACAATTCTTTTTATTACACAATTAAGAGTAGAATTGGAAATTGCTCATGATAAAAAAAATAAATGTTCTAGAATCTAGATGTATCGCATAACATAAAGTTGGCAATTAAGATCAAACTATAAGTTAAGGAAAGCTCTGGAGATAAGAGAAGTTTCTTGAAATACCTGAACAATAACTTTATTTTCCAGGAATTTTCAAAATTAGATATAAGAGGAGTGGAGACTAAAAATAACTCCAATTCTGTTTTGAGAGCTTTGATAGACGACATCCTCTCCACAGAACACATAATTGTGTGCTTTGGATACTCATCTAATTAGCAAAATATGCTTTTTCTTCAATTAAAAAAAGGAAAAACTCTTCAATTATATTAACTTCTATTTCTTAATCCCAACAAAAAGCAGTCATTAGTTTATTGAAGATAATTATTTTTAGCGGAAATTTCAACTGAAAGGGAGAGCCAAACATGAGATCTACTATTATTCTATAGTCATAGTGTCAGTCATATTACAATTTGATATTATTTTTTCTCCTCGACTGACATTAACCTCAGTTTAGATGAAAATCTGTTTGAAAAAAAACTTCTCTTAATTGCAAATTCGTATAATAGATGTGCGAACACAACACAACCCTTAAGAGTAGTAATACATTCAAACTAATTACAATTCGAGTGCTATTAAACCAAATCTCTAAGTGATTAAACACTACTTCACAGGAATATTAAATTATTGAGAAATTCAATCAATGCATCAATAATTTAAAAGTCATACAATTCAGTACTCAATCATTTCAAGTGAAAACCAAAAATTATTTTTTTCAAAAAGTAATCTACAAAATCGTATTCTCTGAATAAAATGTATGCAAATTAAAGTGCATTTCATCAAATGAACATGGTGATACTAGTGGTTGTAGTAGTGGTGATGGTGTGCTGAAAGACCAATCTTTTTATTGAATTAATAATTTATTTATCATTCAAATAAAGGGATGGGTTTTATATTTGCATTGAAATCATGAGATTTACTTCAATTTGATTGAGAGTCAGGTTATTATAATTTGAGGTCAAACCCCAAACTCTGTTTATAAGAGAAAGAACTGGAAATTTTCAGATCTAAAGTATCAGACATTCAAAGAGTATTCTCGCGTTTCATATTAACATTTCAATGGATGAGTGCAAAGAAAATGATGGAAAGGGAGAGTAGAGGAACACTATTTGAATGACAGTGAATTATTTATGAGGACGACATCGAGCACAGGGTTAGGGTTGAGATGATTGTCCATTAAATATATTACAAGTGAAGAAAAAAAAACCAATATTTCTTTTTACACTTCATTGAACTTTTTGTGAAACATTTTTTTATAGAACAGAATTGAATGTTATATAACTTTAAGTTTAAAGAAACGAAACGAAAGTTTCAAAACCAGAAAATTAAGGGAAAAATTTGTGACAAAACTTTTCTCTCAATTCTAGAAAATCTATATATTGTGTTAAGAATTTATATTTGAAATATCGGGGAATCGTTTCACTTAATTCTGGTCCAATCGTTTCATTCAACAAAAGTGAATCTGTGCTCTCAAGCGTTCAGTAACTACCGTTCGGTCTCCCGATTCTCTTCCTTTTCTGGTCCCTGAGTTCTGTTTCCTATTTTTCTTTGACACCAATTGTGACCTCAAAATTGAAGTTCAGAAAAATATTTGCTTTTCAGTTCTGTTTTCAGTATAGAATACATTAAATAAGAGCTAAACCATTGCTATTGAGTCACTGGTAAATGAGATGAGCTCTCAAATCATGAGTGACTCAATCCCTCTCATTAGACATGCTTTTGATGAAGATTTCCCTTTGAGTTCGACATTAAAAGTACTTCAAAGGGATAGAAATGTTAATAAATTTTCAGTTATATATTCGCACAAATGTTAGACAGACTTAACACTAACTTGAGTTTAATATTGATCCGGAGTATAGCCGGAGTGTGTGTTCTGCCATTTATTCATTGAGTAAACTTATATATGAAAAGAGATTTTGCAAAATATATATTCGGATCCTTTACTGAAAAAACTTTTTTTTCGTTACAAAACTACTCCATTTGTGAAAAGCAATATTCCATATATGGAGGGCTCTTCTCATCCTTATATCAAATGCTTATATACAGAAAGCAAAGCTTATTATTGTTTGGCATCAGTTATATATAGCACAGGTCTTCACACAGATATTGCCAGACGTGATATTAAAAAATTGACTCAAACTCTGTTTTCATTCACACAATGACTGCAAACCTTTTTTTTAATATAACAGAAAAATTTCGTTTGAATTTTCTATTCATACTATTATTGGACTAAAATTAGTTTCAAAAGAGAGATATTTCAACATTTAATTGAATTTGTTGATTGATATCACCAATTAATCACCAGGGTCAATTAACTTTTAACCAATCAATTATTGAATGCAAATCTTCAGTATTTGAGAGGAAATTAATTCTAAAACTTTAAATATTTTAATTACTTTTTAAAAAGAACTAGTTAAAATCTGATTACAGTTAAATAAATTTTTAATGTTTTAATAATTCTTACAATAAATTTATTTTAAGTGTTTTTATTATTACCACTAATTTAGAGCTCAAAATAAAATTATATAAAATGCTATAAAAGTTTTTCACAAAAACTTTCATAAATTGAGTTATTATTGTATATAATTTAGGATAAAATAAATGATTTCATAATATAAATAAAAAGAAAAACCTTAACGAATAAAAAGAAATCTTATTATTAATTATAGTTAAGACAAGTTTTTAAGTAAAAATCAAATAAAGAATAATATAAAGATTAGGATAAGTTTATAAATGAATATAACATTCAAACAAATCGGAAAACCTTTTCAGTTGAGTAAATATAAACGTTAATAACATTCAAAAATGAAGTGTAAATAGAAATAAGTGTTAAATCAAATAATTGATCGCTTCGTTTAAATTATAAGTTTGCAGACATTCAAATGAAAACAAATCTTCATTTCTATTGCATTAATAGTTTGTCAGAACTAATGAACAAATGAATTAAATTTGATTTCCAAATGAAAGAAGACTCAAAACAAAATAAATAAGAGGAGAGAGAGAGAGAGAGAGAGAGAGAGAGAGAGAGAGAGAGAGAGAGATGGGCAGAGCGCGAGAGAGATGGGGCGAGAGATGGGGAGAGAGAGGGAGAGAGAGAATTCAGTAAAAATAAAATGCATTACTTAATGAAAATTCTATTCTGAGTTGAGTTCAGAGAAAAACTAATGAAATCATTGCTTTTTAGATCATAGAAAGTGAAGTCAGGAAAACATAAATCAGAAAAAAAATCTTAAATTGAAATCAAAGTTTATTTCATAGAAATATATTTTTATGACTCAATAAAATAAAAAGTTATATAAAATATAACTTTAATAAAACTTTGATTAAACATAAAATATTGATTCAATGTTTTTATTATCATTTTTGATGACTAATTCTCTTAACTTAATTATCATTAAAAGAGTGTTATTATTGATTCAAAATTTCTGGCATTAATTATATAATAGAATATGTTTTAAACAAAATGAATGTTAAACTCTAAATGTAAATCAATTAAGGCTTAAATCAATTGATATTCAATTTGGGACTCATTCTCAGTGTTAGAAAAGTTCAGTGCAATCGTTGATAAGACCTCTTATTAAATACTGGGATTTAATTTTGATGTCTCTGTGATGTTGAGAGGAATGGTATGAAAAACTTTTTAGATTATGAAAGGAAATTGCATTTTTGTGCAGAGTTTGACTCATAGCCACTCAATTCTCAATACTCTCTTCAGATTCGATACAAACATCGCTCAGAATGAGAAGCATTGGAGCAAAAACTTTGGGTCAATGAAAGACTGTATACTCGCTCTTCATATTGTGATTGCAAATATGTGAGGCATTACTCTATGCCAGTCCTAATGCTGTTTAACAATTGCTGAGTGCAGTTCAGGTTTGCTCTGATAATGATGGCCAACAATATTCAATGGTATGTCCCTTTCTATCAGAGCTCTCCATAATCTATATTCACCCAAACTTTTGTTACGCTTTTATGTATTGCATTTCACATATGACTCCACACATAATTAATTAGTGTTTCTTTTATGTAATTCAATGACAAAAATGGAAAAAATTCACAAATAGTAATGATGTGGTCTTTCGCTCTGAGTTAGGGGTAGAGTATCACTAAGATTAGGCACTGCCTGTCAGTCCCCTATCATTTGTTGAAGTTTTAATATATTTGGAAATTTGATGACTTATCGACAAATATTTCAATTTCTTTAAAGAGAAAATCAAATTTATTTTGAAAAATAGTTTTAAACAAATTTTATTTCCAAATCATTTATTTTTGGAGTCTTTTTCTTGGAATCAATTTTTCGAAAAAAATTGATCCCAAAATAAATTTGTCTGTCAGGGGCTCACTATAAGGCCTGCCATTAGTTTAAATCATCAAAACTGAGTCCATGTCCTTCTCTTTTATATATGCAATAAATGATGAAACGAATGACTGAATATCACATAAAATGTCGGCTCATCTCATATTGTCTGAAGAAAATACATTCTTCTTCTTCTTCGGGAGGGGAGAGGGAGAGAGGGAGGGAGGGAAGGATGGAGGGAGAGGAGAGAGAGAGAGAGAGAGAGAGAGAGAGAGAGAGAGAGAGAGAGAGAGAATGCATTGGCACTAATAAATTGGTCCCAAACCTACTCTTTATTATAAGACTGATTTTGTTGTATGAATCGACCAAAAGATAATGAATGGATTCTAATGACTCTTTTCCTATTCTATCAGAAAAGTATTGATAAACTCATAGCTCTTCACATAAGAGCATATCAATAGTAATTAGAAAGTTTTGTCTAATACTATGATTCCCACAATTGTTTGACTATTAATTGATTCTGTGTTTACCTAAAGATTGGTTGACAATCAATTGTTGGCTGTAATACAAAAGACAGAATACTTTTTGATGGAAAACTAATTTGTGGTGAAATTGTGTCGACTTTTCACTATTGGTTGAAATGAAATGAAATGAAAAAATTAGTTTTGATGTTTTGTGACATTTGGTGGTATTGTCTGAAAATATGTTCAGTTTATTTGATAGAAACGGCATTTTTGGCGATGAAATGCTTACCGAAACTAAATATAATGATAAGTAAAGTTAGTTTTGTGGCACAAATTTATCGCTGAATTGTTGCTTTTGGGTAACGGATTAGTATTTTATATGTTATTTCTCTGTGAGAAAAATGCTGTCCAATGAAAGAAAGCGTCGATAAATCTTATAAATTAAGTCCTGTTTGTTCAGTCTTTTTGTATCCGACACATATTCTGTGCCAAAAAAAAGAGGAAAAAGAGATACCAATGAAAAGGAAGACTAAAAAAGACAAGAAATTTGTTGGAAAAGGATTTGTTAAAGGCTTAGACTTAAGAATCAGAGAACAAATCGTCTGTTTTATTACTTGAGGCTAAAACTATGTAATGAATGATACGTTTCTCTGTAACACAGAATGATTGCTATGAAACCAAATAATATAATATAAGGCATGAATTGATGAAAAATACCATTTGTCTCAATATTTGTTTTTCATGGCATCGCATTCACTGACTTATTTGCCTTTACTCTCACTCTTCCCCAACTGTTCCCTAAAATTTCATTCATTTCGTTCATTATTTTATTCTGTCGTTTGATATGTGCCGGAAGACTATTTTCGGTGAAAATTAACTTCAAATATAAGATATGAATCTTTTGTTAGGCTTTTACTCAAATTTAATTAATTAGAGACGAAACACAAGTTTCAAGTTTTATATAATTTCTGACATAAAAGAAAAGAAAAGTAATAGTTTTTAGTAAAAGAAGTCAAACAAAAGATAAACAGAATTTATTTAAAATCATTTCGTAAATAATGTATTCAAACAAAAACAGAATTGTATTTGAAATCTACTAATTGTCTGTTGAGAGGAAAACACTTGAAATTTATTGAGCCTTTTGTTGAAAATTCCACAAATATTTTTCGAGTAAATTATTCTTTGAAATTATTGAACCAAAAAAACTAAATCCAATTCTTATACAACACTTCACTAAACCTATTATACAAACGAACAATAATTTCACTTTTCTTTTATGTAAATTCAAATTCAATTTTTATTTTTTGGTTTTAATTTCATTTTTAAGAAAAGGATTTTTAGAATTTTCTTTTCTAAAGATTTTAAGTTAAGTTTAGTTTCATTTAAATCAATTAAATTGTATTTTTTTGTACAAAAATTGAGTTATATTTTTGGAAATTTATTTTTACTCTTATTTTCTAAAAAATTGATTCAATTTTCTCTTTAATGTATTGAAAGGTCAGAAACAATTTGCCAAGAATAAATCTTGTAAAGAGTAAAGTTAAAAGACACTCTCAAACCATTATGAATCTACACTAATCTCTAACAAAAAAAAGAGCACAGAATATGTGGACTTAAACAACATTTGCCGACAAAATACATTCATTAATCAGCTGTTCCTCTGACCCCAAACCTGTGTCTACACATAATTCTCTTCTCTGAGTGACCGTAAACTTAATCTGCAGTAAAATATTGGTTTTACTCGACTCGAGTCCAGTCCGGCTTTGAAGCCAACACTAACTTTTGATCTGATTTGTTGCTCTCCTCTATTCACAAATTTGATGCTCTTTTGTTGCCAGAGTTGAAGCTTAACACTGAAGTAAAACATATTAGCTTGTTACTTTTCAATTAAATACTTTCCTGGAAATAACAATATAATACTACTATTTTTTTCAGCCATCAAAACAAGAAATTGTTAATAAGGTTTAATATTTCATATTTTCAGTGTTATTGGATTAACACAAAGAGGGAAATAACA
The DNA here is from genome assembly GCA_034700165.1 of Galumnidae sp. Gr-Ori-00277. Lineage (NCBI taxonomy): Eukaryota > Metazoa > Arthropoda > Arachnida > Sarcoptiformes > Galumnidae > Galumnidae sp. Gr-Ori-00277. The sequence continues at coordinate 25,592 of JAQIXI010000313.1, forward strand.
GTCATTTGTCCGGTGCTCTGGACTTCTGATATTTCAGATGCTATTCAGAGAAGACAAGTATTCATTCAGAAGCAAAGAAAGATTACTATCTATTAATAGAATAATTGACAAATAGTTATTGATATAAAAAAGATGAGGGAATGTATAGTTGTGGTCATGTGTTGAAACAACCGCTCAAAGTATCTAAAGTTAGGGAAAAAATTGATGTGTTTTTATATTGTGCTTAAACTGAACCGCAGACACAAAGATAAATATCATTTATATGCTGAAACACATCAGTGGAGGGGACAGGTATTGAAAAGAGGGAACACATACACATAGTATGTATATTACTCATACCAGGACTGAATCACTCATATGAAGAGAGACAGAGGCCGACAGACAGCGAGCAGTCATATGGAGAAACCAATTATGAATATCAAATGGCATTCTTTTCCTGAGAGGTTTTCCATACGTTATTCACCAAAATTATTGGTTTAACGGATCAGACATTTGACTGAATTAAGTACTTCTCTTCTGACAAAAACATTCACTCGTTTCACATCGTTTTTCATTAATTATTATATTTAACAACAAATTTATTCAATGATTTATACTTAATAACTGTCAGCCAAATAGCTTTTGATAATTACAGCGATTCAACGCTTCATAAACTAATATAATAGCCTTTAAAATGAACAAGGTAATAGTGTGCAAATGAGTTTTATTCACTTGTATTGAGAATTCATTTATTCAAATGGAAGTCTCCCCGCAAAGACTCTTTCCTGCAAAACATTGCTTTATTGAGTTTTTCAAAAACAAAAATAGCATTTTGAGAGACTGTCCTCCCCTATAAAAATGTGCTGGTTTACAATCACTGCTTACCAATTGAAATATTGATTTTATTAGTTATTTCAAACATGTCTTGTGAGCGGAGGAACCGAATGTTATGAGTCATTAAAAACAAATCTAAAGACCAAAATATGACTCAATATTTGAGTGATATTTGATTCAAACAAAAGTCAGAATAATATTGAGACCAATGATGAGGGCATCCGAGCGAACATCATTTCTGCCGACAGTTATAAGAATCGGAAAATGTTTGGAAGTGTTGTCAAAGTTTGTCAGCGAAAGACACAACTGTACTCTCACTCTATATTATTGTATACTCTTATCATAAGTTATGGTAAAGTTGTCTCTAATATACTGTTTTTAATCTCTGAGCCGACACTTTCTTCAAGACTGGTGTCATCTTTTGCTTCTTTTAAATGGACTCAAAAGACAACTAAATAACTAGAATTGGAGGGAGGGATGGAGAGAGAGGGAGAGGGAGAGGGGGAGAGAGAGAGAG
>JAQIXI010000314.1:0-26908 GCA_034700165.1 Galumnidae sp. Gr-Ori-00277
TTAGTTCAAATTATTGGTTACACTTTCTATGCATTTCTATGAGATTTGGTTCTCACTTTTTGTTCAAAATAACGGTTGGTTCAAATTATTGATACTTCAAATTATTGGTAGTTTTCTTACATTAGGTCTATGGGAATGGGTTTTTGGTTTTAAGTTTTGGTTCAAATTAATCGTTTGTTCAAATTATCGGTACTTCAAATTAACGATTGAGTACTGTATTTATTTTTCACACATTCTTTTGCTTATAAGTCAAATAGAGAACAGAATATCAAAAAAGTAAAACCTTTTAATTGAAGTGAAAGTAGAAAATAAAAACAACAAAAAGAGTGTTTGTATTCATACGTCTGTCTGTTTGTGAGATTATTCAATACATATACACTTGTTTTACTTCTTCTACACAAATGTGGATCAGATAATGACTTTTCTTTGAGCTTTAAAAGTCAACTCCAAATGGATATGTTTTGAAATATCGGATATAAGCCGTTAATAAAATGCTATTCTATTGTCTATTTTCTATTAGAATAACAATTATCAGACAATTATATCGCGTCTTATTGTATACTCTATTTTAATATCTTTTATACATTTCGTGTATTCCTTTTCTAAATGAAAAGTTCATCGAACAGGAAATGTGATAATTTTCATACAAAATAGATGTCAATTCAATTGACACCAACCACTCATTAAGTAGTGAAATGTCAATCAAATGGCTTTAACTCAATGGTTGTGTTATTTTATTCTTAGGATTCAATTCGTTTCTCAAAATTCAATGGAAAGTATTAAAAAAATTGTTTATGTATTCAATTTTCCCCTTCAAAAGACCAGTGATATAAAATTATAGACTAGCTTATTGTCGAGCTAAATTAAGGAGATGACCTAGCTCAGAGATCAATTATAACTCTGCACTTCCTCTTTAAAGCGGCAAAACTTTTTTTTATTTTAGTCTCATTTGATATTCTATTCATTCTTTGATAAATATTCGCAAATAATTTTCATTTAAATATGAATTCATTCATATTTTTTGACTAATTCTTTAAATATTGTTTGAAAGTAATAATTAGTGAAAATAAGATTTTAAGTAACGGTTATTAACATCTTTTCTCTGGAGAGTACTTTCATTGTCTAAATTAAAGGCAAATTCCAATGTAATGAAAAGTACGTCAATTTTGGGCACTAATTATGTTTAATAATTCTTCAAACACTTAAAACTATTCAAAACATTTGAGTCCATTTCATAATCACTTCTTTGGATAATTGAAAAGAAAAGATTAATTAAATATAATCGCTGTTCACTTAAACTTATTAACGAATGTTTTTATTTCATTTCTTTCTTATTTTCAAATAAATTATGTTTTTTGACTACAAATCAAGTCGTCAGACATAATGTAATTCTCGTATTCAACTCATTGTTAATCATTTAATAATGAAATTCTTCCTCTTTTTATGGATTTAATCTTAAAACTAATGTAATTCATGTAATAATTCACGCAATTAATTACCTTTTATTTGAATCGATAGTCGAAAGATATTCAATAATATATTCAATTGAGAGAATGTTTTCAATAAATAAATCATGAGTTGGTTTTGAAGAAATTTCTTCTTTCAAACCAATAGTTAAATAAATAAATTAAATTTTAATTAACTTTTAGAAGAAAATCGCTTCGAAACGGTTCAAGTATTTAATTTATTACAATTTCTTGAAAATAAATACTGATTTCATCCTCTTATCCTTATTTCCTAATTTCATAAGAAAAAAAATCAATACTTAATCTCAAATTAAAAGTTGAAAAAAATGTAATCGCAATCGAAATCTCATATCTATACTAATCTTTTTAAATAATAATTAAATAAATCCATTGAATGTTTGGAAATTCCCATATATTTTAGTATTAAAAATAATATTATATTAATAATTATTTAACTATTTTATGATTTCATTCTCATTTGTGAAGTGTTTTTAGGGTTAAGGTATATATAAAAATATTTATTATTAATAAATAAGATATATATTATTTGAATCGAGGAAGAGATACTGGTTATTCTAGCAAGAAATAGATATGTGCGCACATAAAGAGTCGGAAAGTTTTTTATTCATTCATTCATTCATTAGCCTTAAAGGAAAAATAATGACATTTATATTATATTATATTCTTTTCTTTTATTTTCAAACTGAAGATATCTTTATGAAAGTGAAGACCCAATTCTCTGAATTAAATTAATAGCCTTTAATTCTTTTCCTCTTTTTTCGGCTCATTTTTTGAATTATTCAAAACAAGTGTCCATTTTTTCCCCTTTGAATAAATTGTCTATTTTTAGGGATTTTGCAAATGATTTGTTTCCTAAAGTTTTCTATTATATGAGAGAACCATTTGATGGTTTGATTGAAACCCAGGAATAACTCTTTGGTCATTCAACTGAGGCCTCAAAACTAGAAAATCCATTTCCGACAGCTATGAAAGCAAACAATCTGTTGATCTCTATCTCAATATATCATTACTTCTAAATGTCTGTACGATATGTCTCTCGATTTCATATTTATTTATTTATTCAAATTTTTTTCAGTTATTCATTGATATAATTATGGAAAACCAAAAATATGTTTAACACATTTGGAATAAATTTTCTCTCATTTTTTACCAAAAGATTATAACTCTTTTCACTTAAGAAAGTATTTCAAAGCGACCTTCACTTCACATTTTTCAAAATAAAACTTTGACAGATCATTTTAGACTGAAAAAATAGTCAAATTCTTTTATTTAAACCAATTTTCAAAGTTTAGAAAACTAGCTCATTTAGAAAAGATCTATCATATTTACACATTTGAATGGCTTTTTTGCCAGTAGTGGTCCAGGGATTAACAACTAATACAGTATGCGAGGTATCGTTCGTCAGGTACTCAACAGAAATTCATAACAATTAATGAATGGCTAATGAACTCAACAGAATGTCTCTCATTGTTAACCCTTTGCCTGAATTCAGTTATTTGTTGCATAACAGCATTCATACCAACAGTTTTGAGTCTCTGACACAAAGTTTATACTCACAATTCAAACAAAGTGTTTCACACCTACACTAAGTCTCACCCAATTCCCACTCAATTCACTTCTTCCGTATGACTTCTAAATCTAAATCATGTAATTATCGTTCATTAAGTATAGCCTTATTAACAGAACTCAATTCCATTCTAAATGTTATCTCAATTTATCGCAAAATAGACGAGATTTTAATCAAAATAATTATTTACTATTCGTTTAGACTTGACTTTAGTTTTAATTAAAAAAAAAACTTTCACTTTATTTGTCTGAGAAAATGTTTTTATCTTTTATTTCTATTTTAGTCCCGACAGTAAAAATACTTCGCAAACCATTCAAACAGTTTTTTTGTGAGTAATAACTTTCATAAATTTTTCAAATCGAAATAAATCTGAACCGAATACAGTGCTGTTCAACGGGTGGACACACTTTTTCAAATTCCTTAACTATTAGTATTCCTTTCCATACGACAAACATTTAAATACAAATAAAATCTTAAAAATTATTACATAATATTATTTAATTTTCTCTTTCGCACGATTAACTCTTAAACTTTGCTAGTTTATTATATAATTGATGATAAAATTCTACGTGATTGTTTTCATGTACATGTCTAGGATTTTTGTGCACATCTTTGAGTGTTTTTAACTTATTTTTCCTAACATTTTAAGATTCGAGAAAAAAAACTATAATAATTCAAAAAGAAATTTCTTATTATTTTTTTATACGAAATGAGTCTTAAATTTGAATTATGAAAACCGACGAAAATCGATATCAAAAGTCTGTATTAAAAAAAATACTTCATTTGAGACAATGATAATTATAATCATATTTTTTCCAGATATTAGTTCATTGAAAAAAAGTGAAAAACATTTTGAAAATTTCAATTAAAAGTATAATACAATTGTAATTAATAAATGACTCGACATTTGTTCCCTCATTACAATCAAAAGCCATAATTAATTCTGAAATAATTGAGTAAATATTAGGCACATATGAGGCACAGTCTATATATTATATAATATGGTATGAAATCTATTAAAAAGTCAACTTTTCGGGCAATTTATGTAATCATTGTTTTTCAAATCCTCTTCATTACAAACATTAGTTTACAAATGAAGTGCTCTCTTTTATATTCTTTTTATTCTGTGTGAGGCTATAGTTTACAAGAATTTATATCAAAATATTTTTTTTTCTCATTCGAGTGTTTTATATACAAAAAAGTACTGAAAAAATCGTAATTTTATGAATGATTTTACGTAAACAATAGACTAATAGCACAACATAATAGTCTATCTATTGTTTGTGTCGATGGCTTGACCTTTAAAAATACTATACCATTTTACTACTATACAATTGCTATACCATTGCTATACCATCGCTCTGTCACAGTCTGTAAGTATATAAAGTGCTAATAAACTAATTGTGTTTTATGTAATAGTTATCTAATATTGATATTATCGTCAGCGCTATCATAACATATGTGGGGGTCTCTCGAGTGCTGTTAATTCAAAGTTAGTTCTTAACTAATGATCGGCACATTTTCAACCAATAATATTAACTCTAGTTTTTGATTAAAACCTAAATTTAGTTTTGTTTTATCGAATTGTTTTTCAAAGAGTTTCGAATTAATTAATTAATTATTTGGAAAATTTAATTCAATTATTTTAATTTAAGAGCAAATATTTACAACTTTTTTTCAGCCCTGAGTTGAGTGAGAGCTCGTTTTGCAGCATTTTTTCCCCACAATTATCATTAAATATAATTGAAAAATAAGAGTTTAGTTATCCTTTTCTGGTTGTCATCGATTTTAAAAGCCTTTTACTCTGAATTTCTTTTTTTCGAATATATAGCTATCGGTTATGAAAAATATAGACTCAGAGTCAACAAAATCTGTCAGAAATGGGATAAAATAAGAGATAAACAACTTTACTTCAATGCTATTCTCAATACTGATGGAAGAATTTCATTGGCATATACTCTGACATTCACTGGCATTCATTGGCATTCATTGGCATTCATTGGCGTTTATCTCAAGTTTTATTACAATTTTACTCTCATATCATATCATAATATATTATTTTAGTGTAAAATTCAATTTATTATTGAATGAAAAATCTAATAAACAAACAAATATTTCTCGGATTAAATTCTGTTTACTTTAGTAAAGAGAGGAGAGAAGAGAGAGAAGAAGAGGAGAGACGAGAGGAGAGACGAGAGAGAAGTGAGAGAAGAGAGGAGAGAGAGGGAGGGAGAGAGGGAGAGAGAGAGAGAGAGAGAGAGAGAGAGAGAGAGAGAGAGAGAGAGAAGAGGAGAGAGAGAGAAGAAGAGGAGAGAGGAGAGAGAAGTGAGGAGAGAGAGAGAGAGAGAGAGAGAGAGAGAGAGAGAGAGAGAGAGAATCGATTTGTTGAATATGTTTATAGTATATATGGCCGAGATACAATATATAAACTCAATGAAACGATTGCGTCACTCGGGTTGCTATGTATGCTAACCCACAGCAGGAGTCGGAGCGCAGAGTCTTTTGTATTGAAGCAGAAATATAGCAGTGGTAGGAGTTTGAGTCTTTCCTTCGCTAAACTTAGCTTAAAATGTGTTTACATTTCTCTCTCTTTATATATAAATCGTTTCCAGAATATTCCATATGTCTTGAATTGAAGCACAGAATTGGAGTCAAACAAATTATTTTTTTCATTTGAGTTCTTCCCAATAGAATTGTCTTTACATTAGAAATACAATTCTCTAATAGTATTATCTTTTGGATAGTGTTATGAAATGTCTATCAGTAGTAGTATTTTATTGACATCCCTTCCATTCATTCATTCATTTGATTTTATTTACTTATTCACCGATTTTTGCATTTTTTATGTTTTTATTTGAAAATATATTTATTTAGAGAAAATGTGTTCATTTCATAACTCCTGACAAAAGATGTTTATTTGTCAGCGAAAGTCAACAGAATTTTCCGATTTATTATATTTTGGATTTATTTGAGATATTGCTTAAGATTAGCCCTTTTTAGTGGTATTTTGTTTGAAATCTGATTCAAAAGTGAAAATAAAATTACTTTCAAATGAAGTTTTGTTGAGAAAAGCAAAAGTTCACAATAAGTGTAGAATTGCTCCAAATTTAAGGCTTAAATCGTGATTTAGAGGAGAAATAAAATGTGATTTAACTGTTAATGCATTTACATTAATGTTATTCACAATTGAATGAAAGGCAAATGGATTTATGCGCACAACTATTGATAGCATAGATATAGTGATAGACTCGAGACATACAAAAATATTTCGGAGCATTCATTCAATTGAATCAAAAGTTAGAGAAGAGGCGACTGATTCTTATTAAGGATAAAGAATGAGAAGAACTGGTTATACGACGACAGCCCTTAACAATGTGAGAGTTCATAGCATTTCACTAAAATTTTAGGCACTTTCTCTACAATTTGTCTATAGTTTAGTACAATTCCTAAGTATTACTTAAATGGAAAATTAGTTGAATGTCAGGAACTGATAGGAAGGATATCGTCGTACAACTCAAGGACTTAACAAATATTTCAAATTATGAGTGTATGCATAACCTGTGTTTGACTGTATTCTGTGCTCTACAAACAGGATATGACAACAATAATCAGTTGTTTTTGTCCCCTCCAACCATTTGCTCATTCATTACATGAAAGATACCAATTCGTGAACCAATAAGTGGTGAACAGCATATGGTATGTTGTTTTTGATAGTCTGCAACTGTTATTTAATGTAGAGGTAGTGCTGAGGCGAACTTGAGAGGGACGGCCTTACCATAGATTTGTGCTGTGCTCCACACAGAGTTTGTGCAGTTCTGGTAATAGGCTTTTGCCAAAGCATTAGACAACTGGCAGAGCAGTTTCTGCAAGATTCTGGAAAAGTTCACAATTTGAGCAAGTAGTGAACAACAGAGTAGTGAAACAGTACTGTCATTCTGTGCCACCAGTGCTCTGACTCGCATTGCGTACTCTCTATACGCAATTGGCTTTAGATTTGACTCCAGATTTAATTTGAAGTTTCACTTTTGAGAGGACTCCAGAGGAGAGACACTGAGAGAAAGAGACGAGAGATTAACCATTCGTTCGGTTCTTAAGTGACTCTAACTGTTAATCAGTTGAAGTGTTCAGTTGTGCCATTCATTACTCAAACCATTAATATCACTACCGTTTGTCTCAATAGTCATTTCATTTCCAATTTATTAATAATTTTATTCTCAATATTAATATTAACTCAACTTTAAGTCAATATTCATTGCAATCAATATATTTGTTAAAACATTTTTCAGTCAAAACTCTCGAAATATAACCAAAAGTTTTTCTCTTTTTGTTCGAAACGTTTCAAAAAGTTTTTCAATTTTCTGTTGATTTGGTTCTCAAATACTGAAGTCATTTTAAGAAATGTGTGACACAAGTAGTGAACTGTCGGACAATCCGAGTCTAGACTCAGGTTTTATGTGTGGAACCGATGGTATCGATGATGAGAGTCAACAGCTTTTGCCATATTTTGATGACTTGAGTACAAGTGATTCTATTTATTCCTCTGATAATGAAATGTCGGACTCCGGTCTAAATGTCGACAAATCGGTTACATTGACTCTGAATATCAATACAAATACTGGTCTGGTTTTGGCCACAACCAAGACTTCGGCCAATTGTGATCAAACATATGGTAAGCATTGGTCTCAAAGCCATTCATTAGTCGATAGTCTTAACGATGAGAACCAAACGGTTATAATAAATGGAAAAGTGGTTGACCTGCGATGTGATCGCTATTCGGTGCTCAGTTATGAACAGGTCTGTCGGTTGGACCGAGTCATGGATGAAGTGGTGCCCATTCACGGCAGAGGAAACTTCCCAACACTGGAGATGAAATTGAAGGACCTAGTTCAAGTGGTCCGCAACAAACTCGAGACTGAAAACGTTCCGATTCGTGACATCCGCCTGAATGGTGGGGCTGCCAGTCATGTCCTGACCCCAGAGAGTTCGCATTATAACGATTTGGACCTAATCTTTGGTGTCGACCTCTCCAATCACCGCAACTTCGATAAAGTGAGGGCTGCGGTGTTGGACAGTCTCCTCGACTTTCTGCCCGACATTACAATAAAGAAAAGGATCAGCACATGTAGTCTGAAAGAGGCGTACGTCCATAAGATGGTTAAAGTGACGGACGGCGACCGATGGAGTCTAATATCTCTGTCCAACAAAAGCGGTCGAAACGTTGAAATTAAATTCGTTGACACAATGAAGAGACAGTTCGAGTTTAGCGTCGACTCTTTCCATATCATTTTGGACAGTCTTCTCCAGTTTTACGAGTGCTCCAAATCGATGGCTATCAGCGAAAATTTTTACCCGACTGTCGTCGGAGAGAGTGTTTACGGAGACTTCAGAGAAGCACTTCTTCACCTCCAAAAGAAACTGATCGCAACCAAAAACCCCGAAGAGATTCGCGGCGGAGGTTTACTCAAGTATTGCAATCTTTTGGTCAGAGATTACAAGCCGTACAACGCCGAAGAAATTAAGATTCTGGAGAGGTATATGTGCTCCAGATTTTTCATTGACTTCAGTGATTTGGGCCAACAAAGGGGTAAACTCGAAAACTATTTGGCCAATCATTTTGTTGGTTACGAACACTTGAAATTCGATTATCTGATGATTCTGTCCAAAGTTGTTAACGAATCGACGGTGTGTCTAATGGGACACGAAAGACGGCAAACCCTAAACTTAATCGAGGAACTCGCGCACTATGTCTATTATCAGGATCAACAACGGATTCTGGCCAAACAACACCACTATGAGCACCACTTCGAACACACACCACCCCCTCCGCAACCCAATTCCTATATGTTATGTACAGGCGCTCAATACTTCTATACTCCATATATGCCAACACATCAGCTCAACCAAACGGCCACTTGTTATACCCCCTGCCAGTGCGGACACGGATGGATGCCTTGCATGACCGGACACGCGTGAACCAAACCTGACCACCACTTCCATCACCCGATACAGACTCACCAATTGTTGTTTGCATTTTGTGCTCTCATTTGGATTTTCATTCCTCTTCTGTTAAGAAACAATCATTTCATCCGAAAGTTATGGTTTATTCGACACAAATCTACAGCTCTTTCAGTCATTTCTGACTCAAAACAACAAAACAATTAAAACATTTTATGTCTTAATTTTAGATATAAAAATAGTTGCATAAAAACGTCGGTTTGAAAGTTGTTTTAACAGACAGTCGGTCCCCAAATTCAGCGGAAAACTTATTAGTGCTTTGATTTGATTAATTAGTCCAACTAAAGGGGATCTGTCCGTAAAGCAACCGCCAAATAAGACTATCCGAAAGAATGGGTGAATTTTATTTTATGTTCAGATTTGAGTTTTTTAATGAATTTTTAGTCGACTTTAAGTTCTCTTTAATCAAATAATTGACTCATTTATAAAGAAACAGATTTTTTATTTAAAAAACATTTGATTTCAGTTCGAGATTTACCCTTTAATACAGAAATAGTGTTTTTTTGTGCTTTACTACCACTCAATCAATTTGTCTGTAAAGTCGGGGATTCCGTTATCTGTGATTCTATTTTTTCAAAGTTTTCTAATTTTAACCCAACAGTCGTGTCAGCAGCGAATGTCTGTCCGCTGAATCTCTGATTCCATTGATTGGGGGCCGACTCTATTGTAAGTTAAATATTGTATTTTTACACTTTTTTGACTGTTTGCGCCCCGAATGGGTCAATAACCGATATGAATATTAAGCAAAAAAAGCCTAGTTGCCATCGGGGTAATAACTGTTATGTATATGTCCCCGCGTTAAGTACGACAAATACCCCCATATATATATAACTGTATATAATGTAAAATGTCATATATGGGGGTATTTGTATTCTTCTAATAATTTTATGAATTCATAGAAAATATGCAAAAAAAATTACAAAACCGTTCTATCGATTGATTTTACAAAAAAATGAGAGATTGAAAAGAATTAAAAAAATTGGTTTAATTAGAAATTTACGCATCGATTATATAATCAATTCTTTGCCGGAAATGCATATAATATACATATAAAGCGATTGCAAAGAAAAATACCCTTAAATTTTGACAATATTTCAAATATATGTTTGTGTTTTTACAGTATTAAATGTTTTTTTTATTTTATTTTCCGATATAATCATTGATTGCATTCTTCATAAGTTTTAAAATAAAATAAAAAATAAATAAAATAAAAATTTGAGTCAAAAAATATTGGAAATCATTTTTTTTCGTATTTTATATATATAATATACATTTGTATTATTAATATCGAGTTAAGTCTCATTTCCAGTAATTTATAAATATTTCAAAATATGCTAGAACTTATTGTTGGAATGAGTCTAGATCACTGGTTGAATATTGATTGATTGACTAGTGTGCAAGGTTAGCATCATTTGATTTTAGTGGATATTTTGTTCAATACTAAAATCGTTGTGATTCGTAAAACCATAAAAATAATATTCTTTTAAAATAAATAAACAAAAACTCGTATTAAATCTGCAATTATTGTAACGTTTCTGTGAAAACGTAATAAAATTTTATTTGAAAAAATAGCTGAACTTCTTCTCAGACTTTTAATCACTTGTTTTTAATTTTCTTCAAATGGTATTCAAAAAGTCTTCTTTGATCTCAAAGAGTGAACTCTCGAATGAGTTCTCTCTAATAAAGTAAAAAACGTGTTATCGTTCATAAGACAGGTTGTGATCGAAAGGGATATTTTTCAAAGAATTCTCTGTATTTTTCCATTTCGTTCGAGAGTTAAGTTCTTCGTAAATAAATTTTTAAAAATAGCTGTTCTGTGCCCTCAACTCAAGGAAGTGACAAATTTGGAGTTATATAACAGGCTTTTACTACACTCTATTCAACTTCAATAGAATACAAATGTTTAAGCGATCACTCAATTATTATGAAATTAGAAGGGGTATCACTTCCATTATTTGCATTACTTGCATCAATTTGCCTCAGTTTGCCTCATTTTGCCTCAGTTTGCATCTAGTTCATCATTTGCCAAATACTTTATCCTAAATCTATGATATTATCTTTTAGTCATAACTTAGAAATAATATTATTTTACAAATTATTAGTCGAAAGAAAAAAAATGAATGAGTTTTGGTTTGTAATAAGTATAACATAATTTCAATTATAGTAAAATTTCATTAAAAAAGTTATTCATATAATAACGGGAAATGCCCTTCGATGTAGTGAACAAGAATTTGTTTTTTTGGTTGAATGCCTCAAAAAGTCACAAAGAATTGTAGTTTTCGGCATAACTACGACGGCGTGCAATCAAAGGCAAACCACTGTTAGTATTAATAGAAATGAGCGCTCAGTACCTCTACTTTCGACAATTGCAAAGGGAATGCACTGATCACTAATCAAAGGCTCAAATGATTTTTGCCATAAAAGTAAATTCGTTTCTTAAGGATTGCATAACTTCACTTAGAATAACCTGGGATAATGTACTCATCAATGTCATTTCAGAGCAAATGGACCTTTCTCATATGAAATTATATATATATTTGAAGGTCTAATGAATACATGTTTTATATGAATGTCTATATTCTTAAAACACCTCATCTGTGGTTCAAATGATTTAACATAAAATGAAATATTAATGACTTTAAAGCCTCGAATTAATGCTTTTTCTAATATATCTAACATTTTATGACTTTTGATCGGAAGTTCAGATTTGATCTATCATTCCATTAATCTATCTAGGTGAGATAAACTTACTGGCGGCTGACATTGCAATTTTAAATGAATATAAATTTTCAAATTAACCTCTGATTAAATGTGTACTTAATCTAAAAAGTGAATGGATGACAGACTTCCTCGATACTTTCAAATGAAATCAAATTTAATCGTCTGATTTGCAATTTATGTTAAATACTTTAAATATTTGGAAATTAAGCGATCATTTCAAGTGATCAAAGAGTGAACAGGTATTGAACAGGTATTGAACAGGTAGTGCACAGGTAGTGCACAGAACAGATGCATATTTTGTATCATATGTTGGGACATATTTTTAATAATTAAAAAACAATACTTTGTTATTATGAGTTACATAATAGAATTATGTTTGATACCAGGTTTGCCAGTTCACATTTAAAGTGAGCCATATGTCCTTGTACAAATTTCGAGTCCCAAAAATTTTAAATGAAAACCATTTTCGTGGGCTTTTCTCACGAATATCTCTAATTAATAGAATTGTTGACAAATTGAAGGCTTTCCCTATCGCCGCAATGGCGCTGATTTTTGAACAAGGGCATTTGCTCCAGTTTCAAGTAATAATATGCCCGGAGATATGAATTTGGATCATTTAATGAATCAATTGTATAATGAAATAAATGACAAAAAGAAATGTTTATTTCGAAATTTACTTAAAATTATGACAGAAATAAAAGTTATTTTTTTGAGTGAAAATTAAAATAAATTCTTATGAAGTCTTTCAAAATGTTTTACGAATTAATTAGTTATTGTTTTTTGTTTATAAATTATTTAAATGAAATGAAATCATTAGTTCAGTTTTAAAAAATTGGTCGACAAAATCTTTGAGCTTAATCTAAGTCTTACATTAGTCTTGAATACCGAACCCATAATTTACTTAAGAAAAGGGTTAAATCTGGTTATCAGTGTCTCTCTTTAATTGATAGATTCATTCAATTGATTGCGATATTAATCTATCATTAAATCACAAAAATATTGGAATAATTTTAGTTTTTATGCACTAAATTATTCTCACTTTTTCTTTCTCCCCTTCAAAAGGGAAAGAAAAGGAATTAAAGGGAATGAAAGGGAATGTAAGGGAATGTAAGGGAATGTAAGGGAATGTAAGGGAATGAAAAGGAATGAAAAGGAATGAAAATTTACTCTAATGAATGAAAATATTTCAAATTATCAAACATATTATGCGGATCACCAGTCTCTCTCTCTCTCTCTCTCTCTCTCTCTCTCTCTCTCTCCCTCCCTCCCTCCCTTCCCCCTCTCCCTCTCTCTCGCAGTTGATTAGCTCTTAAACAAATTTCTTAAACGAATTTTCTTTGTACTGTTTATTAGAGATTAGATTTAAAGTTTTCTTGGAAATTGGGTCACCAGAGGTGCACATAATAAAAGGCGAATTATCTGATGAGGAAAAATGTATGCATATCTCGACTGTAGTTTAAAAGGAATTTTTAAATGAATTATTATGACTACCAAAAGGCATGTCTTCTGTATTGATCTGAATGTGAAGAGACATCACTTTCCACTATCAAACCAAATGAGTACAGCCTTTGGGCTGAAAAGTTGCCTTTTATTGTTATCTCTTTTTATTGAGCGCTACTGCGATGTCTATCGGAGACATAGATTCTTAGCTTAAAAAATATAACTCTAAATGAATGAAATGCTTGAATGGAATCGAGTTTACTGTGAATTAAAAATTTAAATCCATCGGAACTAATAGCTGTTTGTTTGTATAGTGTCGAGGAAGTTATGCAAACACTCGGCTAATGAAAAACACTTTCTCTTTACTGTTAATCATAATTAATTCATACAATAATTAAACAAAACTATTAACTGACTACTGATCTGACTATAAGTCCATCTTTTTCTCTGTTTGGCTCTAATCTAATGATATCTTCTTTTAAATTCAATTAATTATTCGTTTAATTCTCATTCGCGTACTTTTATTGTGTCAGAACTATACCAAAAACAGTTTACTTATCAGTCAACTATCCAACATTCTGTTCAAATATCTAGTAATGATAATAATTATCTAGATAAACAATTTTTGTGCACAACATTGAGATCATTAGGTAACTATTTTTGCTCTTTTTATCCAATTTTCTCATTGAATGGCAACAAAAAAACAGTGAAAACACAAATTACTTAAACTAATAATTGTTTTGAAATAATAGCGGAATATCTTATAGTTTGGAGTAATTTAATTATTAACTAAAAAGAGAGCATAAAAACAAATTCCTGAATAAAAATTTCATTCAATTTATATTTATTTCTTTGTTCTGAATATAAATCAAAAACTTTGTTCTCAATAATCAAAAGTACTATAAATCAGAAAAAATAATAATAAATAATCATAAATATAATCAAAAGTCATTGTCAACAGAGGTATAGAAATTGGAGTAAGGAATACAATTCAATAGCTTTTGTCTTTCTATTGAAGGTATTTTCTGATCAACAAATGAATTAAAGCAAAAACCAGTTATAAAAAGTGAAGTTTTTTTTTGATTGAAATCAATGAATACTTTGACCACATTCAAGGTGTCCACAACTTTGGCTTTAGATTCCCCTTGATCCTATTTAAATAGTTCGCTCTAATAGTAATTATTTTTGAATAATAAGCTCCGATTTAAAGGTTAAGTTAATTATTTTTATAATATAATTACGAAAAACAGGGATTAGTCCTTAAAAATTGATCGTTTATTTTGAGGTAATCCCTCGATACTAATTTTCTAGAATTAATTTCAAATTATTTAATCGCATAACTAAGCCTACAGTCCTATAGTCAGTAGTCCTCTGGACTGTAGTCGAGTCCTCCCTTGACCTAAAAAGCAGATCACTATTAATTATATGGAGAAATATAGCGACAAACTATTCATAAAACAAATCATTACATAATAACAGAAATAAATCCCTTCTCTTATCTCAAATTAAACAACAAATAGAAAACTAATTCAAAATCTTATTATTTCTGATATTTTATGTCAGAATATTTTATCGATTTTTGTTTGTCGTCAGAAGAGCTCAGAATCGGAGCGCAGACGGCATTACAGAAAATTTATTACAATAATGTGTTTTGCAAATCAAAACATATGTGAGGGAAAGTTAGGGAAAGCACCACTACTTGACCCCTAAATCATGTTATGTTGCCTAATTGCGACTAATGAAAGAATTAGTTGTCGACCTAGACACCACCCAGCTACATAGAATGTTACCTTGTCAATGTCTTTTTTGTTGATTCTAAAAAAATCAACTATCATATATTGATTGAAATTATTTCTAGACTGTTATTTAATATTATTCTGTGCACATATTGATTGAAATTCATAGTCCGACAATTTTCATAAGGATTGGAATTTAAAGACGAGGGTTAGTTTAATCTATAGTTTCGAAATCGAGTTTTTTCACTAATTTTAATGCAAACAAAAATTATGAGAAATATTCGCCTGAATTACAATTGTATTTACACTTAAATAAACCGTAAAATTCTGTTCAATAGATGACTCTTTAAACTCCGGAATTTTGAATGAGTGCTCTGTGAGTGCTCTCCACCCAGAATTCAGCCTAAATTTAATGCTGAATATTGAGTATTCTATATAATTGCAATCAAATATATTGTTATCTATGTCTGAGCACAGAATCTGCACCTGTGCTCAACCTGTAGTCAACCTGTTTTTGAAATTTACTGTATTTTCCAATAGATTCCAATAGAAGTTCATTGAATTATTGCAACAATTTATGTAAATAATAGAATTAATTGAATCATGAACAATCAATAGATGAGTACAGCTGCAACTAGCACCTATCTTGATGATAGATAAGAGTTGACATTAACTCAACTGAAACGGTGGAAAATATTTGCACAAATTCTAAGATTTATTAGCTCCTTAGCGAATGACCTTGCACATCCCCTTATTCGAATCATTTAAACTAAAGCGAAAAATCATAACTAGAATTTATTTGGATTCGGCTATAACTTTACACGACTATAATCTTGGTATCGGTCCAAAAAAAGCAAAGATTTAGACCCTGACCTTCGAAGTGATGAAATAAATAGCTTAAGAAAACTGTTTTAATTTAAGAATTGTTTTTAGTTTAACTCATTTTTACTTTTCAGTCAAATTGATTTATGACTTACTTTTTGGAAATTGTCTATATTACAGATTTATCATGCTCATACTCTCATACTCTCATATCCATTTCCAGATCATTCAATAAATCCGTGAAATTTATTTTTAGATATTTTTTACGAAATATTAACTGAATTTTTTTCGCAAATTTTGTTTCATTAGAGGACCAAAAGTCGTTACTTTTATCTTAATTGCAGTGGAATTTAAAATAACAGAAATTTTAATTAAGGTACTTCTTTAAAAATAAATGATTCAAAAAAGTTATCTTGCAAATTTTATTTATCATGAATTTTAATTATCGCCACATTTGTTGAACTTTATAGTCATGTGTTAGACCTCTGATCGTTTCATCTGACTTTAATATCCACTAATATATTAAATGAAAATGTTTTTATGATTAACAACTCTTTAAATTAATTATTTTAAGTAATTTATCAAGATAAATCTTTATTATTCATTTACTGGAGTTTAGCAAGGTAAATCTATTTATTCACGAGAAAAAAGAATGAAATATCATTTGATAGCTATTTATTTAAAATTTATGGGCCATAAAGACATAACTAATCAGACATAGCATTAAAAAGAGGAAAATTATGACTTCGATAGCCGTTATCTAATGGCGATTACAGTTTTATTCAATCATGGTTAGTCTTAGTCCGGTTCTCTCTCTCTCTCTCTCTCTCTCTCTCTCTCTCTCTCTCTCTCTCTCTCCCCTCTATATCACACTATTATCAATGGTTTCGAAAGTAAAGCTCAAACTCAGGTTTGAACTAAAAAATTGTATTTAATAACAGGTTTGCAATCCTTTCATCACTTATAAAGAATTTAATTTCAGTTTCATTTCTATTCAATAATTTGAAATACATTTGAATTTAAGTCAAATGAATGAATTGGAAATAAAAATTGAATTTATTTTAAAATATTTTGAAAAGAATATGTTTGGTTGAGTGACCTAATACCAAATACAGTAATACCAAGTATTTAGTTCTTGCATAAACACCAAAACTTCTTTTCTCTTTGAAAAATCATGAATTCATAATTTTCTTTATCTTATTTTTTATTTAAAAATATTTCTTTGATTGCAATACAATTCAAATTCCAAGATATATAACAATTAATATAAAGAATAAATTTCATAATAATAATAATCACGATTGCAAATGATCTTATTATTAATATTATATTCCATGATCATTTAATTGTTTTGACACTACCAATCAACTTTCCAAAAGAAGTAAATCCATCCAGAGTATCCATAGAAATGTAATTTTATTTGCAAATTTCTTTCATTAATTTTAAAGTAAATTAAATTAAAGTAAATCATAATTTTAATTCTATTAAAGGGAATGAAAGGCAGAAGCGGTTTGACATCAAAACTATATTATCGCATAGAAAATACGTGAGCTTAAGGTTTAGGTCGAAATAGTCATAAAATGAAAGGAAAACTTGAAACTTAATCTCACTTTTCCTACTTTTTATCTAATTTTCTCCAAAATATATATATTATATATAAAAGAAATTTTTTTTTATGAAATAAATGTTAGATTTATATCATTATAATCGCAAATCAAAAGGGAATACACTATTCATTCTTTATTGCTATAAATATTTGGAATAAACTATTTTTGGATGGATTTTAATGTACTCTAAGAAGTTTCCGCGAAGTCTTTTCTATTAAAGTTTAAAATTGGATCAATTGAAGCAATAGTTAATCTGGTGTTAGGCATAGAATGTATGATCATTTGAAATAATGTCGAATTTATTATCCATTTATTTCTTCCTTATTTGTTCCATAAAAACCTTTACCTTTTTTTTCTTATAAAAACAGATTTACTTTTTTAGAGAATTTGTTTTATATTTTATAAAATTTAGAGCAAAATATTGAGTGAAAAGTCAGAGAAAATCATTAGATATAAACATATGTTTAATATTAAGTTTTTATGTAAAACTCTTTAGTATTTGAATTACATTTAATTACAAAATTTTGACAATTTTTGGCAATAATTTAAATGTTTGAAATGCACAATATATTTAATTTGTCTAGGTATTTGAGTAAATAAAACATAAAGTATAGTGATTTATACATGAAAAGCGTGCAAATCTCTTATCACGATATTATTCAATAAAACTCTTTCTCAGAAGTGCTCAATACAATTGACTGGATTCAAATTTCATCCAAACTTTTTTGTTATTTTCTGTGTACTTAAAACATGAGGAAATTGACAGTAAATTATAATATTTTGAAACAATTTTTTTTATAAAACATTCAAATGAATTAAAGACATTGTATTTTGTATTTTATATTTATTTATCTCATTTAAATCAGTATTTTTTGTTTTGTTTATTTTTCTCTCAATTTTATGCATCGGATTAAACAGATTTTAATACAATAATCAGTTAAAACTTGTCTCTAATCAAAAGGTTTACGTATTTTTACCGAATTTTTAATTTAGAGTTTAATTGCTTTTATGTATTCATTAGAGAAAATTTCATTTGAGAAAATGATCAATTACAAATTCATCTTGCAACTTAATGTAAGTTTAAACTTCTTCTTTAAGATAAAAGAGTGGAAAATGTCTCGGCTTTTGCTCAGATAACAAACAATTGAGTGAATAACTAAATTGCAATAAATTTTCATTTGTTTCAAAAGAATCAAATGATTTATTCGTTAATTACGGCCACAGAAAACAATTTTCAGAGAAAACGAAACGCAATGAATGACTGAACAAAAGGGTTTTGGTTTATCTCAAAACGAAATGAATGAAATGAAATGAATGATGAATTATTACTCAGAATAAAATTGAAAATTATATTTTCATTTGTTTTTTCTTCATTCACTCATTTCAAGGATGACCAAAGGGAGGGACTGACGAAATTACCTTATTATCGCTGTGAACTCATAATTAAGGGAAAGACCCATAAATTTTATGTCTAAAAATTCTGTTTTTCCAACAAAATATTCACGAAATGTCACAATAAATAAGTATTTGACAAATGAAGAGTCGATCCCAGTATTGAGTTATACGCAAATACTGACTAATAATCCTTTTGACAAAAATCTATAAATAACTGGAAATACAGGTCTTATGAAAGTTTGAGATAATAGTTGTTCTCCACTGATATAATTCTATGAAGTATTTAATATTCAAATTGATTTCTATAGTTTTCAAGTTATACAATAAAAATAGTAATAATCAGTTTTGATGTATTGACAATCTTGGCATTGCATGGGATGCAATACTTGTCAGTAATTCATCATTTTTTTTATTCCTGGAATTTTTATTTTTTTGAAAAAATGGAGTAATGAATAAAGTAATGAATTTATGAAATCAATTAAAATGTATTATAAGTCGAGGCTTAACATGTCTTAAACACAATAGAAATATTTGGATTTTCACCTTTTCGTCAATGATATCAAACATATCTTGGTATGCGAGTAATGGAGGCGAGCGTTTTATGCGTGTCCTTCTCTTTTATAACACTAGTTATCAATCGTTAAGACCTCAACCGGTGCTTAAATATGAAAATTAATTTAATAATCGCATAAAAAAGAGAAACAAATTCTAATGAAGGAATTACGCGATCGCTCTCTCTTTGCATTAAAAAAACAATTGAAAAGTGTTTGGAGGCATTCCTTTACTTTCATTACTTTTACTTTCAAAGTATTACTTGAGATTTGAACTAAACATTTCATAATAAGGTTTTATTACGGATTATTATTATTGACCAAAAAAAGAGAGTTTGGGTCATATAATACAAGAGTAGATTCTTATGACGAAATAGATTTACAAAATAATCAACTGATATATCAATCGATAAGAGTATGTGTTTTGTAAATGATGTGAACATTTTGTTTAAACAAAGCATTTCTTAAATAAACTATTTCTCTAAAGTCATGAATTGTGCAAAAATTGTAAAAAATAAAAGTGTATTCTGTAAACCATTCCTGTGCTGAGTATTCAGTGAATTATTGAGAGTAAGAGAAGAAACAATAAACAAATTTAACCCAATTTTCACACAAAATATTTGCAAAAGTGTTTCATTTAAATAAAATTCAATTATAACTAATTATTAACCCTTTTTTGAAATAAATATCTGATCAAAGATTCAAAAAAATACTGTAATTTAGAGAAAAATTTCATGAAAAAAGTATCTTAAGAAAGTATTTTCGATAAAAAGCAAAGTGCAAGGTCACCATATTAGTAGCCAATTCCCAGTCAGCCCTCAGGGAGTAAAAGAGCTGTGCTTTGATTAACAGCTAACGAAATGTTTGCCAGAATTTCATCTCATTATTTATTGCATTTAAGAGTTTATTAAAGACTAAATGCTTTTTTATATCCACTTTTATTAATTCAAACAATAAATTTGGTAATTTTTATTATTATTTTCTTTACACAATTTCAGAGGAAAATAATACTGAAGTGTTTTCTAACAATTTGTTTCTCTAAAAGCTTTTGAATAATTAAATGAAAAATTCTTAATGAAATCAAATAATATAACAATGAATGTGAAGAAATTCTTTCTCTCAATTGTATTATAATAAGAGTCAGTGTTTTAAGACTTAATTTGTTTCGACGAAATATTTAATTTTGAGAAAACATTAATTCCTAAAACTATTGCGAAAAACGATTACAAAATGAGAAAAAAAAGAAAAAAAGTTCTCATTATTTGTAAAATCATTATAAAGAACTCGTTTAAAAAGATTCTTCTTTTGGGACCACTTTTAAAATAGTACTTTAATAAGTTTAACAAGGATAAAAGTCTGATAGAGGGGTCCAAAACACTGTAATTCCCCTTGATTTAGGATTTAAGCTAAACGTCCTTGCCACACTCCACCAAAAGATATATTTCTCAGATATATTTTAACGATTAACTGTATATTAACTTAATTTTGACTAAATTTACAGAATTTAATTTTAGTAGTGATCCCCTCCAGTACTGTCCCCCTATAGAACTGTTCCCTTCAAAAATCCTATTTGTCGCACATCCTCTCAAATGAAAACCGTAAATAAAACAGACTTAGATAAAGTGCAAGGTCGAATATTGAATTTAGACGGATCTCAATGTTTTCTCTAAGTATTCAGTTATGTTTGAATGAAAATCTAGCATGATCATTTTTCAAAACATAAAAAAGTAGGACTTTCTTTGTTTTGTCGGAACAGTTTGTGTACATTATTTGAGTGAAAGTTTTAAACAAAGATTTCATTGAATGCTATTTAATGTCTGATCGATGGGCGGTTAGGGCAGACTTGTTAGGAATAGTCTTCACCTGAGAGATCAGTGCAGACCTCAGACTAGTCACTAGTGGCACATCTCAAACATGAAATATAGGTCACAATATCTGAATTAAATGACAGCTTAATTGGAAAGTAGTTTCAATTCTTGTATCGCTTTTATTTGAGAATATATTTGAGTAAATCCGTGGAAAAAAACAAATCTCTAGAGACTGACGACTGAAAAGATCCTCTCCTCAGCTCATCATATGGTATATTAATGAGAAAGAAAAAGGTCAGACAATGTTAGTGGTCATACAGTGTACTAATGAAAAGGCACAGCACTTGTTGCACAACATATATCTTGAAAAGAAAATTTATTTTCACTCATTCTTTGTTAATCTAATCAATGCCTTCATCTAAACATAAATTTAGGCAACAAAATGACTCAGATTCAGGAAATTTCATACAAAACAATAGTCGAGCAGAAATGAAACGAATGAAAAGTAATTTTAATGATAAAAATGTTTGAAAACGCTTTGCATTTGATTGAATGGAAAAAAACAATTTTCAAAGAAAATGTTTCAATCATTCAAAACACGTTTTGCATTAACTTTAATGTATTTTTCTATTCACAGAAAAAAAGTGTTTTACATTTTTTTTTCTTCTTATTTAAATGCAAAACACTTTAATAATTGTAATAAAGGGTTCTTTTTGGTAACTCATCTCTTAATCGGATGTCTATTTTTTGTTGGTAATGGAAAAGTTTGCACTGCATTTACTAGAAATCAAATGTTTTGAGGAATGTGCTTGCTAAAATTGACAATTATGTAAATGTAGTGTTTTTATGCTGATGTTTACTTGCTGAGAAATGACAAGAATAATGGGTTTTCAGTACACATACGCAGGAATTATGTAATATATTTATTGTTGTATTTGAGTCAACAGTTTTAGGGATTTTCATTTGAAAATGCGTTTGAAGTGTCGATAAATTTGCTTTAAATCACTCTTTAGTTTCAGTGAACAATAAGAATGAGAGGCTTTACTAATAATTGTCATAAACTCTTTTGCCTTAAAGTCTTAAGTATTAATTTTATGGTAATTTTGAAAAACTTTTGTCGAAACACATAGTTCTGAAGCATCCTTGAAAAAGTCCTTGAACATTTTTTTTTTATTAAACTACAGCTAAGATTTGTTTTAATTCATAGCGAAAGCACATTATAATAATGAAAATTTTGATGGGCGTCGACACCGATCACAGCCTTTTTCAATACACGAAAAAAGCATAGAATATAAGAAAACTTTTGTATCATTTCTTACAAATACTTGAATTATATGACAAGAATTTCAATTTAATTTCAACATTAATTAAAAAATTCATTTTTTCTAATGTTGTCCAACAATTAATCGTTAAATTAAGTCTGAAATCGTTTTTTAAAAAATAATTTCGAGGTCTAATTCATATCTTTGTTCAGAACATTTGTTATCGTTTTTCCTTAAAATTTATATAAGGAATTTAGAAATTTATTTTAAACCCTAGACTGGCCAAGAGCAAACATTATTTCTTATCTAATAAGTCATATTATATTGATATTGATCAAGATAATTTAAGGATAATTCAAAGGGAATTATATTTTCAAACAAATGTCAATTTGTGTTAGAATTTTGTTTTTACCTTTTTTTGCACTTAAAAGCAGAAAAAAAGTTACAAGCTAAATTATGTTTGATGTGGAGGATCAAAAGGGAGCTAATGGTTGGAAAAACCGGAGTCTTATCTCGCAATTCATATCTTTGGCTTTCGTTTTAGCACAGATTCAAATCATTTTGAATTTATTTCAAGAAAATGACAACGAAATGAGTGCCAACTTTTTAGTGATATTTTGCTCGAATGGATCGCCCACTGGACTGAAACTAATTGTTAGTAAAAGGAGCCCTTTTATACCTTTTACTCTATCCCTGATCGGCGCCGACTTTATTGTAGCAAAGAGTAAAGTAAAATAAGTCTCAGATAAATGAATTCGTTGCTATCATTGCGAAAAAGAAGCTTTGATCGAATACCTTGAAGCTAATTATATTTCTTAATAATAGTGTCCACGATTAAACCCTTGATTTGCAAACACATTTAGCACAGGTTTGAATGTCTGGACTAATGATAAGAACTATTTCATTGAGACTCCAATTAAGTCGAATTTTTTGTGAATTAATAATAAAGTGAAGGAAATTTTGTTAAGTTTTTTATTCGAAAGTTTTCTCCGATTTTGCATTAATTTATTTGAAATACGAGTTTCAATGACTTAATTACTCGAACAAACATTTAATCAATAATTTAATCCAAATTTTCTTATAAGAAAATCGATCCTTAAATCAATTTAATTATAAATTAGAATTCAGTGTAAAAAAACAATTTTTGAAAATTCAAAGATATTTAGAATAATTACTATCGATTGGAGTCTCAAAAATCTAATAAAAAGTCGATCGAAAATAATTTTATTTGTTGTTTAATAACTATTAAATGAAGGACTGTATTACTGGATGTTTGATATTTGAAATTCAAATTTCATGATTTAGAAAAAAGAGGTGTCCTTCACAAGGACTGACTCTGTTCTCATTATAATGAATATAATAAACGTTTTAAAACTATTGAATTTCAAATCTAATTATTATTCGGAATATAATTAACTTTAGATTTTTAAACTAATAATTGTTGTGAACTCCAGTTCCTTATTCACTAAAAATTTGAGCTTGGGGCTTTATACCAAAACAATGGCAGATAAAAAATTCTATTTTTGAATACTGCCATTGTCCTCCTGCCAGAAATATCCTTGCCATTTTTTATATGACCTTAAGAAAGCATCTTTTGACGTAATGCAGAATATAAACACCAAAAATAATTATTAAGTTTTATATTTAAAAACTTAGAATCCGGGGAATTTTCCTCTAAAATGTTTACTGGTTATTTATAGATTAAACATTATTTGTGAATTTGAGCATTTGAGCAAGGGGAAATAATAACGCAAAACGAAATACTTAATCAAATTAAGCCTTTGTTTTCCTTTCAAAGAAATTAATGAAAAACTGATTGCATATGAAATGCAGTCAAAACGGTTTCAAAAGTACGACAAATGTGTGAATAGAATTCGTTAATTAATGGGAAAAATGTTAAAAAAAGAAAAAAAGTTTGCAAATCAACTCAATTGACTTGAATTGACTCAAATGACTAAAACTTCTCAATTGACTAAAATGACTCTGGGCATTTATCTCAGACTTCTGGCATTTCATTGTTTATATTTCATTTTTTGTGGCATATAATAGAAGAGATGAAAAATAAGGGCCAAAAGCGTTATAATTCCATATAAATGCCCATGATAATTGCTTATAATGTGTAATCTCACCCACGCATTATACGAATGAATTAAAATAACAATTGTATTGATAGGCAGTGAAAAAAGTGAAACCATAGAATTATAAAGTTATTCAACGAATTTGTAAAAAAAGTGTTTAATTATTTTCTATACAAAAGCAGTTAAACAGTTATCAGTTTTCAAATCCTTCAAAAAGAGCCAAAACAGAAAAAACAGAATAAATAATAAATAAATTTTCAATTCATGTATGAAATCATTAATAATGTGATGGACTGATCACGAAGTTATAAAGTCAGACATCAAAAAGGAGTACTGGATTATTGGCTAATTGTTTGTGGCAAAAAAGCCTAGTTCTTGTGTGCCATACATTCAATTATATAGTTTTTTAATTCTATTTAATTTTTTTTAATTTGATTTCTTTTTTGTAGAAATTACTTTTGATTTAATAGTTTTTTAGGTTCATTGAGTTAAACACTCGTTATATAGTATTTTAATAACGATTTGATCATTAGTTTACTACTAAAAGAAATGCTTTTATAAATGTTTTTTATTTTATAAAACTTTCTTTAATATAGTTTGAGATGAATTAACTTCAAAAACAACAATTTTTGACTTTATTTTCAATGAAAAGATTGCAATCGTTTTGTTGCTCCAAATCTTTTTCTCCAATTTTTGAATCCTTTGGTTCATTGAATTTGAAACTCATTTCCTATTAATACGAAAAAAATGCTTTTTCTAAGTATTAAGAATTAGCATAAACTCATTTTTGTTGACTTATGATTTGAGAGACAAAATGCTAATAAAGGTCTAATCAATGGGGAAATACTTGTTCTCAATTAAAGTGCTTTTTATGTGACAAAGAAATGTGCTTTTATTGATGTCTTTTAATATTCAGTGAATACGTGATTCCCATTAAACGTTTGTCTGTGTTCTCAACAATTAGTATTTGTAAGTAAAGAGAAGTCAAGATTGAGGCCGGAGTCCAACTGTGTCTTTGGTTATCGCAAAATAATATTTCAGTATTTAATAAGTGATAGTTTAATAAATGTATATAAAAAAGTTGATGTTTTTCAACAGAAAACTTCCTTTAGATATTTGCTTAATAGTCAGTCAGTCGAACAGGTATTTCAAGCACAGCACATGCAGAGTGCACGGCAGCCGATATCTTGGCCTCAGGTTAGTTGGCTTTGAGAGTGAGAGCCACAGTAAAAGTGGTCTAACAAGTGCTGCAAAACCAGTGCTCTCACTCTCTCTTTTGAGAGATAAATATTGAATCAGTGCATAGAAACACAACACGTCTCCAGACTTTCTCCACAAAAAGATAATTCCCTTTCGGCTATATTTTGACCTCAATTTCTATCAATTGGAGAAAATTTTATTTCAAACTCGAAATTATTAGTTTTCATAACAACATTGGATGTAATTTTTCTGCTCAGCTTTTTATCGCCCGAACTGTTATTCTTCTTCTGTTCCATATATTAGTCCCTATTTTTTTCTCGAATGTATTTTCTTATATATAAAGATTTTAGACCTGGAATTAAGTTTTCATAAAATAAGTGATTAATTCTCTCTTTTAGTTGCCTCGAATAGACTATAAAAAATTGATGACAACCTGACAACAGTTCAAATCGACTAAAAATAATTTTTGCTAAAATAAACTCCAATTATTGCCATTTTTTTATGTTTTAATGACCAGAACTTTGTTAGAGAAGCACTTATTTTATTTCAATTTATTTATAAAACTATTACTTATTTTACTTATTTTTTATTCTTAAATGAAAATCAAGTTTTTCTTCAATCGTTGCATAATTTATTTCTAATTGAATTTGAGCTGAGCTTTTGCCTCGAATTTTTTACTCTTGAGATAAAGTGATGGACAAATTATTTTAGCCGAGCATTGATTGAAAACTAAGATTTAATTGATTCTGAATTGAGGTTTCATTAAAAATGTGTCTGAAATTAAGATTTTAATTTTTCGACGATTAAAGGCAAACGAAAAATTAGTTCACACTTTCATCCATTTCATTGAATTGCATTCATTTCTTATTCTAAGCTTTAATTCAGTCAATTGTCGGTCAGATATTTTAATTGTCGACAAATAAGTTATGTTTGCATTCAATACATTGAAGTCTTGAGAAATGGATCGCATTATTAACTCCAATGACATCTAATCAGAAATCAATTCAATGTTAATTCAAATTAGAGCCAAAAAAATCTGTTTTTCTCTTAAATGTAGAAACAATGACAACAACTTATTTGTGCTAATTATTGAACAATCATTGGAAACAAATTTCAGGGATGATTAGAAGCGATCTAGTCTATTTCAATTTCAGTTATAATGTAATTGTGTGTTTAGTGTGCTAGGTCAATAATCTTTGATACTTATCGCCTACAATTA
>JAQIXI010000315.1:0-26862 GCA_034700165.1 Galumnidae sp. Gr-Ori-00277
TGATTTTGAATATTTTTATATATCTATAAAATAGAAAAAATAAAGAATAAGTGATATAAATTTTACTTAAAAATTCCTATAAGCTAGGTAAAATGGACTGCCAATTTTAGGTATTATTCCCACCTATATCCGTGTTAAGTGTGTTTCACAACACAACTGTATAGAACAGTATCTGAAATGTTTATTAACTTGAAATACACTCATCAGTCATGAGGTTTGTTGAGTGGCTTTTAAAAAGTTTTAAATCGATTTAATGAAATCATTTTCAACCCTTAAATCCCAAATTGGATTAATTAAAAAAATGATTCAATTGAATCATCATTTCGTGTGTTTTTAGGTTTTGTTCTTTATATCAATAACTAATGAGATTACATCTATTTCTGCCCAAAAATGTTTGGTTTTATATACATTTAAATAATTAAATAAAAAGAAAGTTTTAATATAATTTAAACTACGATTAAAGCATTTCTTTGAAATTAAATTCAAATTTTGTGTCATTTAATGAATTGTTTGCAAATGAGTGCACGTCTTATCTGAAGGGTTTTCAATAGTATTGAATAGAAAAGCACTTCATTTGAAAATAATTTTTGTAAACAAATCATAAAATTTTATATTTTTAATCAAATTTCAAACCGAATCTCAGATTAATCTTCAATTGATTTATTCCTCAATTGTATGTCAATTGTATGATGTCTACAAAGAAGGAAACAGAAGAAAAACCCTTTGAAACAAATGACGAAATCTGTCAGAAATTAGTTGAAGAGTTCGTCCAAATGACTGAAACGAACTCAGCATTGGCTCAATTTTATCTTCAGGACAGGAATTGGAATCTTAGACTTTCAGTCAATGATTACTTCGATGACATCGCAAAGAGGAAGTCGAGTGACAATAAACGCAAATCTGATGCCATCATTATATCGAGCGATGAGTCCGACGACGACAACGATTGCGATGTTGTCTTTGACATGAAATCTAGTCATAAGTCAGTTATCTTTCAAAGTAAACGATTTGATCCATTAATTGGTCATATCTTAGGCGACAGAAAAGTCGTGAATATCTGTCAATAATTGATGCAATTCTTGAAATACTCTTCTTTTTTGATAATTTTTTTGCATTCATTGAATTATTATAAATATATTATTCAATGAGTGCTTCAAATTGTGATCATTTTTTATTAAATTGTAGGCCTTAGGGTCGGGTCAGGTCAGGTCAGGTCAACTTATATGGAGCGCACTTTTATTATAACTTAAAGGAAATGTCAATTATTGTCCTAGATGCTTAAATATCGATAGGCTATACATTAAAGGAAAAGAATCTCTTGAAGTCATTAAACAAAATTTCTTAGTTATGAGTCAACTGTTTAACAGTTTGCGGACACAGTTGTAGTTAGAGAGAGGACACAATTATACGAATCAGATCTTATTATTGATTACTTTATTTTGATTTAATGTGTATTTCATTACTGTTTTGTTATTTAATTTAATTAGTATTAAATGTAAAAATAGTATTCATTTAATTTTTAAATTTAAATAACATTTGAAACCAAATAATAATAAAATTGTTATAACACTTATCTAATACTAATTTACACTAATATTAGTTTAATTAAATGACAAAAAAAGTAATGAAATACACATTAAATCAAATACTATTTATTTCAATGAATTAGCAAAAGTGAGTCTAAAGACCCCAACTGTTCGTCTGTTGAGAAAAAAGTAAAGACAGATATAAAAGAATTTCGTTTCATTTGTTGGAATATCGATGGAATCGATGAAAAGAATCTTAGAATTAGAACAGAATCCGTTTCGCGATTTATTCGCGACGAAAAGGCTTTTATTGTTTTTCTTCAAGAAGTGGTCCCACAATCAGAAGCTATTTTGAGGGAAACTCTTCCTGAATATGAGTTCTTCTCTGGAAATACAAATTCTGTTGAATACTATACTTTGACTGCTATTCACAAAAGTTATGTCGAATTTGAAAGCAATGAAATCATTGAATTTGAGAACACATCGATGGGACGCAATCTCTTAAAGACAAGGGTTTCACTTCTTTTTCATTTCAGATAATTATTTAATAATTAATGAAATTCTAATTAAATTTATTTTAAATTTCAGGTTAGAATAGGAAATGCTTTGGTCTGTCTTTTGAACACTCATTTGGAGAGTACTAAAGATTTTGCAGATGAAAGGACTCAACAATTAAATCGAGTCTTTAAATTGATATCCAAAACACCGAATAATGAATCCGTCATTTTTGCCGGAGATCTCAATCTTCGGGAGAGTGAGGTTCTCTTCATTTCAAAATTTAAAATGTTTTATAACATTTAATTAAAAGGTGACCAAAACGGGAGGAATTCCTAAAGATGTTTACGATGTTTGGATTAAGACCGGAGCTCGAAAAGAATTGGAATTCACCTGGGATCTTTTGCGAAATGACAATTTGCAATTCTCGGGCTCTAAATTTAAGCCACGCTTTCGATTTGATCGCGTTTTTGTAAAGCCGTCCACTGAGTCGAAGATAGAGGCGACTCATTTCGGTTTAATAGGTCTGCAACGACTTAAGCCTTATGTATGCTTTCCAAGTGATCACTGGGGTATTCGAGTTCATTTCAATATTCAATGATTGCAATATCACTGAAAAACTTATTTTTCTTGGAGTCGATATTTTTTTATTCCTTCATTTGAACCATAATTTGAAAATATTGTGTTCATTGAAATAACTTTTATATGAATATTGTTTTATTAAAAGTATTATTCCTTTAAATTGAGTTCAAATAATAGATTTTCATAATATTGTAATCTTTTCATATAATGTTCACTAAAAATGTTTAGATTTTATTCAAATTAAACAAAATTTTAATTATCAAAACATTCAGTAAAGTCTATCAAATCTGGAAAGTTATACTCTTGGAAAGTTTCGACAAACCCTAACCCCACTATTAATAGACAATACTTTTGGTGCGAATTACTCGCAAATCACGTGATTTATGGCAAACATATCCCCAAAAACTGTAAACAGAAGTGAAATAAACAGACTTTAAAACATTGAGTGCTTTGAATAACAAAATTGTGTTTTAAGTAAAAGTAAACAATTATTTTATAATTGCTTTTAATTATGAGTTTAAAAAATGATTTACCCGAATCTGAAGTGGATTTTGAGGCCAATCCTCACTTAGGATCAAATGCATGGATGTGTCGACGCTGTGAATCATATGAATATCAATATAAAGACTGTAAATGTGAGCACTTCTTATCTTCATTTCACTTAAATTAAGCCATGAATTCAATTAAAAGCCATCAGAGCTCGAGTCCATCAATACTTCATTTTCGGACAATTATTAGATTGCAATCAATGGAAACAAGAGTTCAATGATTGCATTCAATTCAGAAAAACACAAAAATCGGAACATTTGGTAATTATAGCCATTAATCCGACGAAAGAACTCTAAAAAGTGATAATAATTGAGACAATTATTGCAAACGACTAATGTTTAAGTCATAACAAAATAATTGATTTAATTAAATGAAGACTTGAGTTATAAAACCATTAAATGTCTAATTTTTCAGCAAAAAGTAATCGATAGCGAACTTAAGAGAAGAGAAGAGCGCTTACGTTGTGCTCAAGACAACGATGTCTGGACTTATAGGACACAACCGCCCAAAGATTGGTTGAAAGCCCTCCCGGACTGGTTCTCTCAACAAAATAAATATTCATTTTTAAGTCGAAAACAAATTGAAAGACAAAACAAATGATTAAAATAAATAATTTAAAGAAATGTTATTCATATCCTTTAATACAATTAAGAGGTTCTGTCCATAACTCCATAAAATGCGATCAAATTTATATTTGCGTCGAATCGGAAACAAATTATTGGCCGATAATTGACTTAAATTTTAAAATTTTAGTTCATTTGAAGAAACCATTGAATAGAATAAGAATTTGGACCCAAAATCAGTCAAATCAAAGGAATTCAGAACTGAATTTAAAGATATTATTGAAAAGTAATTTAAATGAAAATATAATAAGAATCGTATATTTGGTTTGTTGTGACAATTCTGGAAACAATCTCTTCGAAAGCGGAAGTTTTCAGTCACCGCAATCTGAAGACAACTCTATTGAAAGTGCTATCAATAGAATTGCATTAAATGTTTTACTGTCGCAGTGTTTCTTCGCTCAAACACTTCCCAATAATAAGACATTTAATTTAGAATTAAATCAAAACAATTGGCCAAAAGTATACGTCTTTAAACTAAATGAATGTATAGACAAAGTCTGGTCACTCGACTCATACCAATTGTGGAAATCAGTGGCCAAACAAATAATGAATTCTGTTTTGGGTGACAATCGTTACAAATATTTAGCCTTTTCTTCATTTACTCGATATTATTCTCAAATCACTTCTAAAAATTGTTACAAACATTTCTCTGGACTTTTAGAAAATGTAAACAATGTGAAAGGTTATTCTGCGTTAGGGGGAGGAGGACTGGCATTATTAGGCACTGCCTGTCTGTATACCTGGCCCTCACATATTAGTGATGTCTTCAATAGATTTAATGACAACCGACTCGTCGATCGAACTCTTTTTATGGATGACAGTAACAATAGGTCTGTTCTTTTCGTAATTAATTTTTATTGATTTTAATAACAAAAACAAAATATTGTGAAAATCCTTTCTTTTCTCCATATGTTAGACACCGAATATGAGATTTAGATATCAATAAATTGAGGCCAAAATCAATCCCCTGAAAGCATAGCCTATTGTTTGTATATAGACTTAGTAATAATTCCTTAGAGTTACAAAAAGGGCACTTTACAACTTGCTAGTTTGTATTAGTTTTAGTTTTAAGTTTTTAAAAATTGTTAATTTTATATGATTTTTACTAACATTTGTACTTCAATTGTCAAAAGGGGTCTTCTCTGGAGTTGTTATTCGACAACTTTGGGTGCGATGACACACGAATTGGCACATATCTTAGATTTGGGCCATTCCTCAAACGGTTTAATGGCTTTCGATTTCCATTTTATTAAATCATTTTTTATTACAAACGATGAAAAAGAAATCAAATGGTTTAACACTTCAGAGATTTCTATTCTGTCTCATCACAAATGGATTAATTACTCCAAAAACGATCAAAATTTAGATTCTTTTGAATTAAAGGAAAACAGAATTAAATCAAAGTTTGGAATCGTTGCCATTGAATATCGGGAACTCAATAACGAAAAAGTAGTAAAGAGTCAAACAATGACTTTACCCGCAAAATGTCTTCGTTTACAACGAATACAAAATACAATCGTTTTTGTTATTGATTTCAACGGAAATATAATTAAATTTAATTTAGAAAATAATTAGTTTTATATAACCCGAAGTTAATACTAAATATTGAATAAAAGTATAATCGAAGTAAAAATCATTAGTTTTAAGTGAAATAAATTCCAAATTAATTAATTTAATTATAAATTTAGTTCTTTGGAATTACTTGATTTCTTAAAGTAACAAGGTATACGGTTAAAGTAACAAGGTATACGTATTACTCATAAATTCTTAAATTCTAATTCCTAATTGGTTAAAAGGTCAACAATGAGCTTGGCAAGCCTCACGCTCTTTTCAGTTAATGTAATTCGAATTCGAAATTCTCTCCAATAGTTTCGTTGAGTCAGTTAATGGTTAAACAAATTTGCAAAGAAATGTCGAATTTATGCGTTTTGTTTTGTCTTTTGCTTCTCATCTCTAATAGTTTGTGCGAATCCGAGATCTGCGATGAAAACGACGGAAATGTCTTAATATTGCATTCAATTGCTTTCAATAATAGTCTCCATTTGTTTACTCAAAACAATAAAACAATAAATCATTATATCGTCGATCACTTTGAATGGGACGGCAATAGTCTGAAGAGAGGAAAAGTTGATAAAATGGATCCACATATTGATCAGCGATTAAACAAAGTTATCCTCACATTTCTGGCAGATTATCCCGATTTAGGTTTGAGTCCCTTCTCTATTGTCGTAAGTATTCTTTACAGAAAAGTATTCTCTAATTTCTCAAAACAATGTAATCAAAGGATGAAAAAGACCTTGGTAAAGGATTGGAAGGATATCTATGGACTGATCTGAAACTTCTTACGTTTATTAATGCAAATATTACTCTAAAAACAGACCCAAACGACTGTAAATCAGATCCTCTGATGTTGTGCTCAATATTTCAAAAATTTCCGGAATATAGAACTCAAACTAAGAATTTCCTGTCGTTTGTATCCTTTCCTCCGTCCATCGATGGACTTCCCTTTCGTTATTTGGTGTATTACATGAGTAAGCAATGAATCATTTTATTTCAAAATTGCATTTATCTCTTCTGTAGACCAAACAAATGAAGTAAAACGTCATCTCTTTATGAAAAACGATTCAAAACCGAATTTCAGTTTTATTGTCGACAAATTAGATGACCAGAGCATTGATTTGAAGGGCCGTATTGTAACCGCCTCGACGGCTATAAGTGACTACAAGAAGAATGAAAGCATTTATTACTTCGATTTGATTGAGTTCTTCGGCCAAAGGTTTGAAATATATAGAGTTTACACCACTCAGAAAAGGGTAACCATGGAGTTCATAAAAGAAGGTACCATCGGATCATTATTATGTCCACAGACAAAGTCCACTTCAACTGAAAAATCTTCTGCATCTGAAACGGTTAACACTCCGATTATCACTACAGACATTACAAACGACACTAAACCCATACCACCCTTTAGGAAATCTTCGATTCCTGTTTGGGTTATAATTGTAAACATCGCTATAATTCTGTTTTTGATAGTAATAGCTTTGGCCTCTTTGTGGTCACTCGGACTCATTTGGTGTCATAAAAAACAAATTCCATCTAAATCCAAGACACAGACCCCAACCCCTCCTCCAATACCTCCAAAAGAATCAGATTCCACTTCAAATACCGGTTCAACCAAATTGTCGCAGACGTCGACCTAAAGAATATCAATATTTATATTCTATTCTTTTTATATATTTTTTAAATTTTATGTTTCAAATTGTAATATAAAATCTTTAATTTATTTAAATATGAATTTTATGTTTATTTAATTTTAGTTAAGAAATATTTATTTTTAAAAATAAGTGATATAAATATCAAATAATTTTTGTAATAATAAAATATAATTTTTATTACGAATTAATAGTCAAACGACACAAAAAATGATAAAATATTGAATTTATGTTGAAATACATATACTTTTATTTAATTTATAAAATTAAATATATTTAGAGTTCATCGAAAGAACGAATGATTTATAAAATTAAAGTGAAGTTTGAGGAGTGGTTCCCATAATATCAGAGTTTATCTCTTCTTTTGTTTTCTGTTCCACTTCTGTGTTATTAAGAGTTTTTGCAGAACTCCTTTCACTAATAACTCCATAATTGTTTGAATCAAAGTTATCGATTGGAGAGACTAAACCGGAACCAAATCTCATAATATGACTATCAATCCATGGCCTTAAATGAGCCAAATTGGTATAAACTCCGGGAACTCCTGGTTTGCCACAACCTACTCCCCAACTGACTAAACCAATTACTTTCCAAACGCCTCCGACATCGCAAACGAGTCCACTTCCGCCGTCACCTGAAGTATAATCATTAAACCATAAGTTTTTCAAAATAAATATTAAAAGAAAGTGAACTGACCCTCACAGGCATCTTTGCCCGGCTCTCCTCCCGCACAGACCATCGATGGATGCAAATGATAGTTATAACCCAAACGAGTTCTCTTCAACGCGTGTTCACACTCTCCGTGACTCAGAACAGGAACATCAACTTTTGTGAGCACACTTTGGAATTGTCCTTGGTGACCAAATGCATTCTTTCCCCAACCGCTGACAAAACATCGCTGTCCCGCAAATTTTTCGTAGGGTTCGGGTAAACACACGGATGCGATATGTGGTGAGTGACTCAACTCAAGGGGTGTCTCCAGTCTTATGAGTGCGATATCATTTAAAAGATTTCCAGAGAAGAAGTCCGGATGTATTATAATATCGTCGATATATTTCTCAATATATGGATAGAACTCATCCTCTCTGTGGACGTCCCACTCTCCGAGTCTTACTTTCAGGTCTTTCGGATGAAATCTTAAATAAATAAAATCTTTAAATGATTTTCAAAATAAATCGATTCTTACTTTTTAAGACAATGAGCGGCAGTTATGACAAAAACAGGAGAAATAAGAGCTCCGCCACAGACATAAAGACTGTCAGCTGGTCCTAAACGTTTAAGTATAGCAACTTGCCAAGGGAATTCTCCAAATTCGGTGGAGCTTTCGTGATATTGAAGATTTTGAACTCTTCCATGTATTCCAACGGCATTTCTTCGGCCACAGAATTCGT
This sequence comes from Galumnidae sp. Gr-Ori-00277, assembly GCA_034700165.1. Lineage (NCBI taxonomy): Eukaryota > Metazoa > Arthropoda > Arachnida > Sarcoptiformes > Galumnidae > Galumnidae sp. Gr-Ori-00277. The sequence goes on from JAQIXI010000315.1 coordinate 8,379, forward strand.
ATCTTTCAGAAGGACTTTCGAGTGAATGAAGAGATGCTTCCGGTCTAAAGCTCTGGTAATTCGGTTCTGGTCTTAATGGTTGAATGGAAGGATAGAGAGGCTTAAGCGGAACCGGTATTTGAGGACTTAGTGGTCGAACCGGAAAATCATTCAAATCTCGAATCGGATTCAAAGGTTTTGGTCCAAAATTATAACTCGACTGAACTATTTGTGAGGGAAAGGCATCAAATGGTCGCTGAGATAAAGGATTTTCATATTTATGAGGTCTCTCGGGTTTGCCATAACTCGGAATTTGTTGAACCATTGGTTGAAAAGGATTAGTGAAGCGTTTATTAAATTGATTGATGTCTTCAATTCCAGAATTTGGATAATTGGCTGCGATTTCAAAGTCAGGCACTTCTGTAATCGGATGTCGTTTACAACACGTTCTCAAAACACCGCAACCGTCTGAACGGACGCCTAACATACGGGCCAAGACCTCATCGGCGTATTGCGGAGCACTCTATCAGTTGAATAAAAGTTTTAAATTTAAATATTTAATGAAAACCCTTTTAAATATAATTGAAAGGAATGGCGACAAAGCCTTACATTATTGTTGTGTTGACTATAAGTTTGTTGATTTGCACCAACTATTAGGTCATCATTACTTCTTTCGTCAATCGGTAGATATTCTTCAAAGGAATTTTGTTGTGGCACAGGTTTATCTTTGAAGGAATAGGGTGATGGAACTGCAAATTGTTTTAAAATGGACTGGGCTGTTTCTATGTTTGGAGGGTTCAGACCAGAATTCTTGGCTTCAGTCAAATAACCGTTTTTACACATATAAAAAGGAACGCAAACACAGCCATCACTGGGGGCTAAACCATTAAAACCTGTGTTGACTTCAAATCCCTGAAATCCCTGTTTCCTCAAAGGCTTCTTTCCGGTCAAACTTGCAGTCAATCCCTGAAGAGTTGCTCCAATAAAACGCTGGTCTTCAGGACGAGGGATATGTTTTTGTTTAGCGACTGATTGGGAGAAACCGTTTGGATTATATCCCAAATTTTGGAATGAATTTTGGTTTTGGCCACTAATTTGTTGAAACTCTTGATTTTGGTTTTGTTGAGAAGACTGTTCTTCAGAGTCGTGTTTGTCGTTACCAAAACCAACGATAGGAATAAATCCTTTAATTGATAATTGCTTGTCGTTTATTATTCTGGGCTCACGCCCTCCCTCTCCGTCTTCACTATTCTGAAACAATTGGTCGAAGTCTAACGATTTAGCACTTCTTCCAATTGACTCCATTTCACTATTATTTTGACTGATTTCAGTCAAATTTCCATCAATTTTATCAAAATTTTGATGATTTTCATGAATGGATCCATTAATTTGTGGATTTAATTCCGAATAAAACGACTTTTCGGCTCTCAATTCATTTATCATCGAAACTAAAATTATTGCTTTTAATGATTTTAACCACATTTTTATGGAATCAAATGATAGTAATGAATGTCTTTAGAAACTGAAAAGCAATTAAAAGTAATTTTATATTAAATAAATTTCAAAAGTTTATGGTTTATAGAATTTTAAAGAAATACAATTATTTGCAACTTTTACTCCTAAACTCAATCTCTGGAACACAGAATACAGGATATGATATGAAATCTTTTTCATTCATTTATATTTAAGTCTTGTATTGAAAAGAAAATACAATACTTTGAATAACAAATTTTCGTTTTCATTACTTTTATAATAAGTTTAGAATTTAGGATAAAATATCAACAAAAGAATAAAAGGCTATAAATAGAGTAAAAAAATTGACGAAAAACTATTTTTAATCAAATGATAAATAAATAAATAAATGAATAGAACTCACTTCAAAGTTTTGGTGATTTTCAACAATATTAGCTTTGAATACATTCGAGTGTATGAATCAATTTGAAGATATGTTCAACACTTACTTCTGTGGCTAAGTTTATATACATGGGTTGGAATAACAGCCCTATTGTCAAAAAGCAGGTCAACACAAAAAACCAATCGTTTAATGAACTTCTGGTTTACATAATATAAGAAAAGTTGTTTCAATGGGAAAACCGAATGTATTTTCAACTTATTTTCACTTAAAAATTATATTTTGGAATAATTTTAATCTTTGATTACAACTGACATCAGAAATCAATTCAAAACTTTTACTTATTTTCAAAATAAAATTTAATTTAAAGGTTTTTAATGAATTATTTTTAATCTAATCTATTTAAACCACTTTTTCCAAATCAAGTTATATAACAGGGTTTGTAAAACTATCATTTGTTAAGAAAAAAAGTTGACCATGCTCATTATATAACATTTGTAAGTTTTCTTAAAAGTGATGCGTTTGAGAATGGGTTCATTCAAATATGAACTAATTTTAGTGAAATTAAATTTTAAGTTCAAATTAGTTAAACTTAAAAAGGTCTACATAATCAAGCACATCTTTATTCTTTATTCTTCATCAATAAATGAAAGCACTTTAACCTTAGTGTGAGACAAACTGTCGGTTATCTTGAGATTTGGGGAAAAGCTTTGTTGGACTGTTAAAAATCATTAGTAATTTAGCTTGCTTCTCTTATTTCATTATTCAGATTCTCAATTAATGAGAGAATATTTTGAAGATTATTATTAAAATATAATAAATATAACTATAATTATAACTATAAAATAAGTGAATTAATGGTAAATTACTATATAATTGAGTGCTAACGAGTAAATCATAAGTAAAAATGTGATCAAACTTTAGTAAAATAAGATTAAAATAGATTTTTATATTTTGAAATAATATTGAATTAAATCGAAGGAATGGCAGTAAAAATGTTTTCTTTGCTAAACAAAAGTGCAATTATTTGACGTAAATATAATTGAAAAGGAAAATAAAGGGACAGATATTTTCAAAACATTTGTTTGGGTTCTAATGTTTTCCACTTTATTTTCGAGTTCACTATTTTGAGAAACTATTCATTTGACTCGTTTTCAAAGAAATTGACGATAATTTTCAAGTTTAAGATTCAGTAGAATCCGGTTCAGTCTTACCTACTTTTCATAAATAGATTACAAGACAGTTATGCACTGGAAGTGCAACACATAATGTTCTTATTTAGAGCTCTGACCCAAATCAGGTTATGGGGAAACCCAGAGATCAAAACTAATTGTTTTCCTTTTGATGCGTAAAAATTGTAACAAATTTCAAAAACAATGAATTTTTTAAAACTTTTTTTTAATGATTGAAAACAGAATAAAATAAAGTTTTTATAAAATACATTACATTTTATTGAATTATAAATCGATTTTAATATAGAATTAATTATTATCTGAATTCAGATTTGAGTTTCCAAACACCGGTTTTGTCGGGTCTTCGGAAGAAATCACACAATTGATAGAGCATTGACTTAAAGACAGCGCTCTGATGAGCCGGTAGTTTGTCTTTAAAAGCATCCAACAGTTCCTGAGTTGTGGTTTCACCCCTATTATCAATACTAGACTTCGATTGAAAAGCAATAAAGTTTCTGATGTCTGATAAAAGAGTGTCATATTCTTTGGGCACTGTATTTGTGTCACTACTATTTGCTTCAAATGAATCGATTCCCGATTGAAATTTATTTCGGGTTTTAATCTCATTCATCAATGAATTACTCGAAACTTCAGTGTCTGAACCGGCGCTAAATTTTCTCTTTTGACCGAATCTTTTGGAAGAGTTTGAGGACAATGAGTTTATAGCGGACTGACCACTAAAACATAATTCTCGCGATTTTTTTAATGCAGTGATCGCTTGTTTGGCAACTGTTTCGGCCTCTCGTTCTGCAAGAGCAAAATCTGGTGTTGAAGTGGACTCAATAATATCGTGTTGTAAAGCGGTCTGAACTTTAGAGCCCTTAAATAATTTTTTTAAGACATATTCATCGTCTGAGTTATCCTTCTGAAGTACTTCTTGTTTATAGACGTCTTGTTTTACTAAATATTCGATTCTCTTTCCTTCAAATTTGGTCCCCTTTTTCTTTTTCTTCTCTTTTTTGGGTTTTAAAGTTGTATTCAATTCAGTTTTATTCGAATGATTAATGGGTTGCGAAACAGTTTCGTTGTTTTTTGAGTCACACTCTTCAGAATTAGGGTTAGATTTGTTTTGAATCTCTTTATTTGCAAACTTTTCTGCAATCATTTTACTCAGAATTTTTGCGCGATTTCTCAGTTCTTCAACTTTTTCAGCCGAAAGTTGCAAATCGTTATCTTTTGTTACAGTTTTCTGTTTTTTACTACTTTTTTGTTTTACTTTAATTTCAGATTCAGTTCCGGCGAATACAGCGCTGGACTCAGTAGTGGTTGAATCAGAGCCTAAAGTAAACAATTCGTGTAAATCATTGGTTTTGAAGAATCGCCGCTGTTTTGGATCCTTAAGAACTCTATTCGTCAAATACTGTTTGAAGATCTGTCTGTGATATATCTTTTCTTCGACAGTTCCGGCAGATAATAGTCTATAAATTGTGACGGATTTGTTTTGTCCAATTCTCCAACACCTTTCCCTCGCCTGAACATCAGTGCTGGGATTCCAATCCGGGTCATAAATAATAGCTCGAGTGGCACCGGTCAGGTTAACGCCTATACCTCCAACGCGTGTCGTCAATAAAAATATAAAAATATTTGGATCCGTATTAAACTGTTTTATTAGAGGCTGTCGTGTCTGAACAGAAGTGGTTCCGTCCATTACTAAGTAGTTGTAATTCCGATATTTAATAAACTTTTCGATAATTTTAATCATTTGTCTGCTTTGGGTAAAAAGAAGAACTTTATGGCTCTGTTTGTGCCATATTCTGAGCAAAGCGTCGACGACAATCATTTTTCCTGACCTCTTATAATATCCAAAGTCTTCTATTAAATTGAGTTCTGAACACTTATTAAAAAGATTCGGATGATTACAGATTTTTCGCAAATTTATTAAACCCACAAATATTTGAGTACTGCCTCTCATTATCTCTTTAACGGCCGACGAATCTATATATGATTTATAGAGTTCTCTTTGTTCATCAGTTAGTTTGCAGAACAAGACCTGTTCATTCTTTGAGGGCAGTGAAAGACATGACTTCACCTCATCTTTCATTCGACGTAATAGATATGGTTTAATGGAATCTCGAAGAATAGTCGCCATTTTGTAGGCCACTTGAATTTGAACCTCTGATGCGTTGGAATATCCGCCCTGAGTTATGGGAACAGCGAAGTGTTCTATAAAAACGGGTAAAGTTCCCAATTTTCCCGGATATATGAAATCGAAAAGTGACCACAACTCTCGCAAATTGTTTTGAATGGGAGAACCCGACAAAATCAAGCGATGAGTAGTTCCAAACAGTTTGCAGGCGTGAGTCACCTGAGCGTCAGGATTACGTATTTTGTGTCCCTCATCCAGAATAACGTAATGCCAATCATATCTTAAAAGTTGCTTTTGATGGGCACAAACTCCCGAATAAGAAGTGATTAGAATACCATTCGATTTATTTATAGCTTTAATTAGTGTCTCTTTTTTGCCGCCGAAAGAACCCGTTTGATGCAGAATCGCTACTCGAAAGTAAGGCCACCATTTGTGGAACTCCGCCACCCACTGATGCATTACAGTTGTCGGACAGACCAACAAAACTGGTCCTAAAGTTTTGTAGAGATCCCGAAAATCATGAATTTGTGTACAACTGAGTCCACATAAGAAAGCAATTATTTGAATAGTCTTTCCTAAACCCATCTCATCGCCAACTATTCCTCCACATCCCAATTGATGTAATTCCCAGAGCCATTGAACACCCGTTTGTTGATATGGAAAGAGTTGATCCCAAATTCTTTTTGGTATTTGGAAGCCTTCTTCGAGTTTTATCATCTCATTTAAGTCTTTAATCTCTGTTCCATCGGAACGAATGTTGTCGTGTTTTTCCTTTAATAACTCTTTTTTGAATTTTTCTATTCTTTTCTTAAATGAGTGGTCACTTCCGTCGTCGACAATTCGTTTCTTAAGACTTTTTCTTTTTTCTTTAAATTCTTTATTCACTTTTTGTCGACTTTTGGTTTGTTTTATATTCAATATTAGGTCCTCTTCGGAATCATATTTTTCGAGGGGTTCCTCAAATTCTTGTTCACTCTCGCAGTCATCAGACAATGGCTGCCATTCATCTGAGTCTTCATTGAGAGTTAAATCATTTGTGTCAGAATCGGCCAAATCTCCAACGATTTCATTGATTTTAATCATTCGATCAAAACTTTTATAATCACTTTTTGAGGATTTGTTTTGTTTGTCATTCTTTCGGTCGAAACGATTCTTCCTTTTATTCTTTAGATCTATTAATGGCGAAAACAAAGATTCACTATCTTTTGACTGAAGATCAAACACTGGACGAGACTTTTGGTTTGAAGAGTGGTTTTGGTGGTTATTAAGGTCATTGTTCAGTTCTGTGTCCAGCTCTGTGTCCAGTCCTGTGTCGAGTGCTCTGTCGAGAGCTCTGTCGACCTGAAGCATAACATTTTCCTCATAAATATTTTGGTCGAAAGCAGTTATCCCTAAATTCTTGAGCTCTGAGTCTTGTTCTGATACTTCAAGACATGGAATAGCTTTCATATCGATATGAATTTTCGGACATTTTGTCGGCTTATCTTTTTTGATGTCCGTCTTATCTTCAATGAGTGGTTCCCCTAATTCTTCCTCAGAATGTTCTGATTTAATCACAATTGAGTTGTTTTCCATTTCAGTGATTAATTGGAAAGTTTTCGCATAAAATAATTCATTTAATTTGTAATTGAATTCTCTTTTATTAAATAATTCATTTTCTCTAATATTTAATTGATTTTTATTTAAATTTTAATATAAAATTATTTTTAATTAAAAACTTAGAAAACGATTAAAAATCGTAAAATATTTAGAAATAGACTTTCAATCAGTGATTGAAATGTTGACAATATTTTTATATTCTCACAAAAAGTGTTACATTTGGAGGTAATCTTTTTAAATAAATTAAAGTCAAGTTAAGTTAAAGGGGGCTAAAAGGGAGTGTTTCATATTTTTAATGGTTATGTTTATTGTGAATTTTGTTGATAAAGTAAATGCCATAAAAGTACAAAATTGGCTGAACATAAGAGAAATTGAAGTATACATAAAAGGGCACAATATATACATCAATGTATTTGAAGTATGTATTCATTCGAAACGATTTTTTGGGATTTCAAATGAATGTCAACAAAACTTTGGTTTTCATTTGATTTGAATTGTTTTGAAACTAATTTATATAAAATTTAAATAAAATATTCGGTAATCAATACATAAATCTTTGGTAGGAATGGATGCTCGACAACGACTAAACCAATTGAGACGATTTAAGTCGAAAATAAACCGAAATAAACCCCAAAATAAGAAACGATTGACTGATTTAAGAGAATTAATTTCCAGAAATGACAACAAAACGATTAAAAACTCTGGAAATTCAGTTAAAACCCGAATCGGATTTAAGTCTAAAAACAGTCAAATGAAAAATCGACAAATGGTTGGACACAATAAATACCGAATCGATAAACGAAAGACAAACGTAAGACTTGTTTTACTGAATCGCTTTTATTTATAGTTTTGTTAACAGAAAAGAGTATTACTGACCGATGAAAGACTGCCCACAGTTTGCGTCGATTTATCCAAAATAGAGTCCAAACCTTCGACTGTTTGTATTATTTTCTTTTTAATGAAGAAAAGCCTAATTTTTAATTATCTTTGAATTAGAGTTCAATTGAAAGTCAAATGACTTATATCCCAACGAATCGACAAAATAAGGCAAAGAATTGTGTTTTGGTCTCAAACCTAAACCAAATGATTACTGACAGCGATATTAAAGTATTGAATTCAATATTTTTAGTGAATTTCACTGAAATTATTGTTTAATTAAAAGGAACTCTTTGGCGAAATCGGACCAATTGTTAAGTCATCGAAAATCAATAATTCTGTTGCACTGATTGTCTATCAGAGCGAAAGGGATGCCCGCAATGCCTGTCAGACATATCACAACCGACTGTTAGACGGAATGCCGATGCAATGCAATACACTCAGCCTTTCCGACGACGAATATTCTATTGAAGAACAGCCTATAAGTGATGGTACGCTCACCAGACAGTCGTCAACACTCTTGGCCTCACAATTTCGACAAATCAATTCCGTTACTCCCAAACAGAAAAGAGGCCAAACATTAACCAACCAGAGGTCCAACAGATCCAATGTTCAGTTCATTGTTAACGTCTAATATATTAAATACAGTTTCCGTCACTTTTGTGTATCACTTAATAAACTAATATTTGATTTAAAATTATTTTATAAAAACTAATGATTTTTATCTTTAAATGGACTGAAAAATACTTTTAGTTATTAATTGATTCGAAGATGAGTTTTGTGTTCATTGAATCGTTAATTATTTGAAGACTAGGAAACGGTGCAGAACCGGTTCTGATGATTATGACTTCGGTGTCCACTATTGGATGTGTGCATTTGAGTACTGGTATGAGAGCTGGACGTTGAGGACAGAGCTTTTGCTAAGTTATCACAAGAGAAGAGTGCTTTGGCTTTCTTTGCGATCGTCTTTTTTTCTTTGGGAGAGCGATACTGATGTCGGGAAGGCCTCCACGACATCGTATAGTTCGGGAGCGATGAAAATGATATCAAACATGATTTAAGTGTTTTTGGGAGCGGAAGGCGTTCTATACTATAGACTGTCGTTCGCGCGACAATCGCTCGACAACACAACTCTTGAAGGGATAGAACTTTTGACAAATAGTTAGAATGCATTCAATTAAATGAAGACAAACCGGTGTTCGTCCGCATAATGTTTTCCATTCCGTTTCGCTGTAAAGCCATTCGAGACAACTATTCAAATAAATTTTGGTTATTTCAATGATTGAAGAGTTAAGTTCAGACCTCAGCGCACGACTCTCTTATATTATAGTTGCAGAGAGGGCTCACTTCAAAGAAATTCATATTATGTTTGTTGGCGTACGTCTCAGCCGTATATTCACTGACTTGTCGTCTAAACGCTAAGTGGAGTCGATTCCCGACCAGTATTTTAGGCACTCCAGGGATGTGCTGTCAATCAATTTTAATAAAAACCAATTAAAGAAAGTATAAAAACCTCTTCTATTTGATGCAACCATCGGTTGAGGCCATTGAAAGACCAGCGATTAGTGATGTCATAGACTAAGATAACGCCCTGCGCTCCTCTCGAGTACGACCTGAAGATGGTTTCAAACCTTCCCTGACCCGATGCGTCCCATACTTGAAGGCGTACTCTTTTTCCGTCCAAAAGAATATTTGTTGTCTTATAACCAACGCCTGGATTGCGTCCAAAAGACGGCTCTTCAGGTGAGTTGTCTTCAGACAAATTGTTGAGAATTTCGTCTTTTCCGACGTCGGAATCGCCGACTAATAAGAATTTGAGGACATAGTCGTAGCTCTTCGTTGACATCATTGACATACAATGTTTCGACACATCATATGAATTGTCGCTCGGATTTGAATCATTGTTTGCATTTAAGTATGGATTCAATGAATTATCGGTTGAAGACATTGTTTGAACCAAATCTTAAATTTCAGTCATTTTATTCTTAAATGTCATTAAATTTAAGCAAATATTGAAAACAATTATGAGTTTTGAGTCCATCACAAATTCAAAGCATTGTTTTATGTCTTTTGTGGCGAAACACTTAATTAAACAAAGAATTCATTTAATTTAACGACAATTTTAAACCGATTTTACATAAAATGACGAATCAATTGAATGAGTGTTGAGTTACTGAAAGCTCACAAAACAATACAAATGAGTTATTCATATAAAACGTATAATAAAATACAAAAAAAATTAGGATTTGTTTGTGATTTCGGTCAGACCTTAACTTTACTCCAATTCTTTGGTTTAACTCATTTACAAGAATTACAATTCAATTGAATTTTAAGTAAAAAAAAAGTAGAATTGATTTGACTCTTAATTACTTTAAAGTGTCTTTTAAAGACTCAATTGATTTATGTAAGGGCTTTTGTCGATCAATTGTTAAGGTTAATGACCATACTCATTTTCAAATGAAAAGACGCACAAAAAACTAATCAACTCAAAAGTTTATAAAAAAGAGATAAAAAGCATTTAAAATAAAGTCCAGTTTAAATGATAGCCAACATTATTAGTGCTAATCATTTAGAAATGGGCGACCATTATACATATTACCATGGTATATTTGGCTCATTTGCATTTACTAAAAGTTTAAACTAAGCCATACTGTAAAACATTTTTTGTATTCCAGATGTAAAAAGGGATGAATTGCATCAACGAATCAAATGTAAAGTTTTAGAATAAATTCTTTTTAATCAAAACATTATTTAAATCTTTTATATAATACTTTTTTTTTATATAATTTATGGTATTATTTGTATTTAATAATAATAATAATAATAATAATATACAAATTTATGGTATATTTAAAAAATTTAATATTTGATCACATGATTGACCAAAATTGATTGCAGGTGTGCTTGGTCAATTAAAAATTATATATCGACTTTAAGTTACGTCAAATTTTATAACTCATTTATTAATTGATGAGTGAAAACAACAAATTAATTAAAGATTTATCTTTCATATAAAGAGTTGACTAAAATTTGTTCATTTGTTGAAACTCTTAAAAAATTCTTAATTATAAAACATTTAATTTTTGATTTTCAATATTTTAGTGCAATATATTCTTGGCAATAAAAACCTGCATTTTTACCTTTTTATGTTTTATCAAAATATTTTTACTACCCTTAAAATAAGAATATATAAAATGCCCTTGAATATTTTCGAAAATAAGATATTAAAAATATTTGAGGTATTCTATGTTCACAGAAATTCATTATAGAAAAGCTTACAAATCTAGATTATTATTCTAGGACATATTGAAAATTTCTTTTAAATTCAATTTTCAATGAACTCACAATTAATAAGTAAATCAACCATGGAGTGCCTTGATCAAAATATTAAGTGAAATATAGAGTAAACAAGAATGACATCTTTTGCCGAGGAAATACATAAACGATTTATTAGAAAATTACTGACAAAACATTTGTTGGTATAAAAGAGTGGATTTTCCTAAATTTCAAAAGAATTATAAAATTAGTTCCTCTAAAGAATTTATGGCTAATAATTGAATAGAGTTTTATTGCCGTCAATTGTTTTGTAAGAAATGTTTATTCAATTACTTATTATTAATAATTTATTAATTATTTAATACTTAAAATGAATTTTTTCTTTTAAGTGATTTAAAGATTTGATGAGAGGTTAGAGATATTGGGTTAGAGTTAAGTATAGTTAAGTAAAGTTAAGTAAAGTTAATGGTAAATATGACGTCAGTGGATATACAACATATTAGAAGTAAATGATTGCAATTTTTAAATGTTTAATGAAGTGTTGTTCCAATCTTTTACAGAATTCATGGAAAGAAACCTTGAATTGGACTGAAATATAAACTAAAATATAATTATATTCAACGAATAGCATATAATTGTCTTTTGTTAGCGATTAGACGTTATTCCACTTCTATTCTAAAAGTAAAACCTTTTTATCATAAATTAGTCGCAAAAGAGTTTCAAAAATGAACGACAAGTTTATCACAGCTTTTATTTTATTGATTTTCGCTTTAATTCCAAATATTTTAACCCAAAAATATTCCCGTAATTTAAACAGTCGTTCATTTGGTTCTAATGGAGACGAAACTCTTATCAAACCCTATCCGAGCGCTGATTTAAAGCCAAAGGATAGGAATGACAATTCAGACGCTGGCGTTCCTCCTAATGAGCCTCCAATTATAGAATCTGAAGAAAAGCCATACGATGAGCCCAAAGAAGTGCCTCAAAATCCTGATATCGATTCTGTTGAAAATGACAAAGGAAAGGTTTACCCTGGTGAAAGTATTGTAAGAAGTGATAATTTCATCGATTTGTTATGAAAGTGAAATAAAAATTTGTATTTTATGTTATGCTGTGTTAGGGCGCAAACGGATGTATTTGTGTTCCCTATTATCAGTGCGACGACGGAAATATCGTAACTGATGGCTCCGGAATTATTGACCCGCGAAGGATCAAACCCTCACCAAAAGAAGTTCCATTAGTATATATTTTGTTTTTATTTGTTTTTATTCTTATTCTTATAATTTTCAAAGGAATCGAATTTAAAGCCTCCATTTTGTGGTACATTCCATGTGTGCTGTAGTTCACCGGAAGCTTCCACTCAAAAACCTTACGTACATAAGTGCGGAATACGAAATCCGAGTGGTATTAACAGAAGAATACTTTCCCCTAAAGCTAAGACTGAGACAAACTTTGGAGAATGGCCCTGGCAGGTTTATCATATGACTATAAAAAACTTTCATTTATATTTAAAAATTTGTTTTTCTACTAAAGGCCGCCGTTTTAAAAGTGGAAAATGGCGCTAATCTGTTCCAATGTGGAGGGGTTTTGATCGATCACTTGCATGTATTGACTGTCGCCCATTGCGTTAAGTCCTTTAAGTCAGTTCTCATCACTTTTTTAAATTTCAATAATTTTTATTATTATTTAAAAAGTAGTAATGAATACAATTTATTGGTCCGTTTGGGAGAGTGGGACACACAGACCACAAATGAGTTCTTAGCCTACGAAGACTTCAAAGTGGTGTCGATAGCAATTCATCCCTCATTCAGAGAAGGAAGTCTTTGGAATGACCTTGCTTTATTAAAACTCGACCGAAAAGTAGAGTTTAAACCACATATCGATAGCGTTTGTCTCCCAAATATTGACGAAAATTTCGATGGCATTGAGTGCGTGACCACTGGTTGGGGCAAAAATGCTTATAGTATGACATCTTTCACTTATTTTATATAAAGAGATATTCATTTACTAAATTTAAATGTTATTAACTTTATTAAGAGGGCGGACATTACTCTAACATTTTAAAAGAAGTGCAAGTGACCATGCAAAATCACTATCACTGTCAAAAAGCATTGCAATCCACACGACTCGGACCACGTTTTCGGTAAGCATTACATTTAATTAAAATCGAAATGATTTGAATTAAAATAATTGAATCATTTGATAGCCTACACAAGAGTTTCATTTGTGCCGGGGGTCAAAAAGGTGTTGACAGCTGTAAAGGAGATGGAGGCGGTCCTCTGGTTAGTCATAAATATTAACCTCAACTTATATATTAAAATATTTAAATTTGATTGTCTATAATTATAGGTTTGTTATCGAAAAGACGGTACATATTCTTTGGCCGGAATCGTAGCGTAAGTTTTCAAATATTTTAATCAAAGGATAACTTTTCTTTAATTTGAGATTTTTATTACATTAATAGTTGGGGAATAGATTGCGGTAAAGAAGGAATACCCGGAGTCTATGTTAAGATCTCGGAATTTCTTTCGTGGATTTCTGAGAAAACGGGAAACAGTATTGAAAGTTATTGGCCCAACTCATCACCTAATTATTAACTAGATTATTTCAATGAATCACTCATTTCAACCGTTAATTTGTTGTTAATTTATATGTTTTTGTTTAATGCATTCAATTGATTGTAATTTAATCTAATATTTGATTGAAATTATTCTTAAATTTTATTAAAATAAGAATAAATCGAATATTTTTCTTAAAAATTGTATTTGAATTTGACTTAGAAATGAAAATCGACTTTAATTTTATATGGAATCCGTCCAATCCGTGGAAGACGTGTTTGTGATTTCATGGATCCAATTTAAAAAAGACATTACATTTGTGTAAACTCCTGGACTGTCGGGTCGGCCACAACCGACGCCAAAACTTATTATCCCGATTTGATACCACAATTGATTGTATTGACAGAACAGACCTCCACCGCCGTCGCCATCACTTAAAATCAAATGATTTTAAAACCTCTAAGAAATAATAAGTGGTATTAATACCAGGCGTCCTGTTCCACATCTCCCCCACAAATGGCTGTCGTCGACAAATTATATTGAGAACCGAAATGATTTCTGAGTGACTGCTGACAATTGGTGTGATTCCAGAGGGGAACTCTCACCTCTTTCAATACTGAAGAATATTGACCTCCTTTTTCATATAATTAAAAAAAGATATTTTTTTAAATAAATTATTGTTTAGTGATTTCATTCTGTAATAAAACTAAGAGTTTGTTCTAATTATTGATTACAAATAATTAGTGACTTTTCTTTCAATTTATTTAAGTTTTAAAGATTAGAATCTAAAGATATTTTGTGGACTTTAAGAGTTTCGAAGAGATATTATTAGTGCTATAATTTAGGATAGAAATTTTTAAAATACGCCCTGAAAAATATGAGCGAATAAAAACTCTACCCACAAATAATGCTGAAAATTAGAATTAGAAAATAAAGAAAACTTTTTGCTCTTTAAAGACATTAATGATATCCATTGGTCAGCACCTGTTCTTTATTACAGAGATTTTACCTGATATAACGTATATGAGAAGTGAATATTAAAGTTCAAAATTCAAATTCAAAAGCATTCAAATGATTATTAAAGGGGATTATTTTAATTGAACTTGGTAATATTATTTAAGAATGAAAAATAAAGTGCCCCAAAACTGCTCTTTTTTCTATCCTAAGCTATAATTAGTGTTTTGCAAATAAAAGTTGACAACAATTGTTAGAAAAGTGAGATCATAGCCCTCTATAGTCTAACTATAACTTAAAATCGTATTTTTTATCCTTTCTTTTCTTAATTACTCATAAATTTAGAAAATCTGACAGTTTTTTGTGGAGGGATTGGCTTAAAGTGAATGTCAAAGCCCTACAAAGTCCTACAAAGCCCTACAAAGCCCTCAAATGTGGACTCCAGAGCATAACTGGTGCTCATACTTACTATAACTCATTAATAATTATAATAATTAATAGATTGTCGCGCACCATAAACTTACCCTCACTAACTTTACCCCATCCCGTGATAAAACATTTAGAGCTAAGAAGGCGTTCTTCAGTAAAGATTTGTTGGTCTGGAAGACAAACAATGTTTATATTCGGACTTTTCTTCACTGAATCGTTGAGACGAATGATTGCGATGTCATTCAATAAAGTGTTTGAATTGAACTGAAAAGCGATTTAATTAAATATAATTAATATCTAATTATTAACATTTATTAATAAGTTCTAAAAATTTCTTTATCTCACATTTGGATGAATAAAAAAGTTGTTAACTCCTATTTCCTGATGTTTTTCTGGTTCATTAGTGTTAAGGACATCGTATTCACCAATTCTTACTTTTAAGTCTTGAGAGTCTCTAAAATCTTTTTGATTAAAAGCATTTTGAAATTAATTAATGTTTTTGACTGACATATTGTGAAGACAATGAGCGGCTGTCAAAACCCAATTCTCATCGATTAGAGAACCGCCACAAATATACAACTCTTGAGAGGCGATCATAATCGCGGTCTTAATTAAAAATTAGATAAAACTTTAGATAAGTTTTGACAAAAGGGTAACTGACGTGCCAACACCATTCTCCAGGTTCAGCATATTCTTCAATTCCGGAATCAAATTCTTTTTTGCCGCAAACGCCTGTTTTGTCTGACTTTCTTTTAAATATATTTGAAGGCTTTTCCAAAATATTTGACTCTTTAGTCAAACAACAAACTGTTTGTTGAAAATATAATTTAAATGTAAATTAAAAATTCTTATTAAAAAACAATACCTTCATTACTATATGAACAGTAAGAGAAAGGCTGTCCTCCACTGGAAAAACACTCCCAATATTCCATACATTTGCAAAACAAATCTATAGTAAATTATTTTAGAAATTAAAAGAAATTATAATTAATTTTTTTATCTAATTCGACATTTATTTAATTTTTTGTTGACTGAGTTATAAGTGGAGCGAAAATTAATTCTCTTATTATTAAGTCGTTATCTGTTTAACTGAAAAGCCATTCAATTGAAAATCTAATGTCAATGACTTTATTAAAATTAATGTAATTTAGGTCTTAAGTCATTATTAATTAAGAATTGCATTAAAAGCTTAAAACTTGAATTTTAAATGATTTCAAAGTAAAGTTAATTAAAAAATTAATTAAATAACAAAAACGTTTCGATACTTTTGAAGTGTTAATCATTTCACCAAAAATTTATACAAAAATTATCTTTTATTTCATAAAATAAATTATTTTGATTTAATACTAATTAGAAATATTCACAATATTTGTTTTGCTTTGCGTTAAATTTATCTTGCTGCCTTTAAAATGAAGATATTATATTTTAAAAAATATACAAGGCAAGGAAATTAATCTTATAAAACATTATTTCTCTAAATTCTTAATAAATAAGTTCTAATAAATTTTAATTATATTATAAATGAGTATTTCATTGTCTCTGAAAATTTGGAACAATATTGAATATTGAGTTTTGAAAGCTAAAATTATAAGTTTTATATTGTTCTTGCACAATTTTTTAAAAAAAGTATCAAATAAAGAGGAATCTGATTAAAGAAAACATTAGGTTTGGAATCAAAACCTCATTTATCTTTTAATTAAAGTTTTTTTCTCATAATTTATACAATTATTTTGCTTTAAATAAATCAATTCTTTTGTTGAAAAAATTATTCAAATGAAAGAAAGCTTTAATTAAAAGTAATTAAAGTTTTGTTATATAATCTGTATTTTTATTTCTTAAATTCAAACTAAATCTTATAAATTATATTAATTTTTATTTTTATGTTTTTTTTTTGTTAAACAAACGATTGTAGAGTTAATATACAATCAAATAATAATAATATTTTCATCGAATTTAAAATTACTTCATTCAGGAAATCATTGAAAATAACTATTAAAAATGTTTTTAAAAAACAAACGATAATCTAAGCTATAGTTCGATATAAAATTATTTTCAATGAAAAACTTTTATTGAATTTTTGCCTAAATTTGAATATAAACTTTGGACTTACTTTCGGACGAATTTTGCGAAAATAATAAAACCAATAAAATAATTATAGAATTAAACGATAAATAAAAAACAAATGACATAATAAATGACAATAATTTTAGAAATTTCTTTTGTTACAACAATTATGAAATAAGAGATTAATTTGTTTATTAAGACAACACTTTGGAAGACATAATGTGGTAAAAGTAAAATATTAGACAAAACAGTCATTTATTCATTCGTTTAATTGGAAAAAATATTAGATTTCCATCAAATAAGTTGTTCGACAAGTTTTTAATAAACTATAACCCGAGAAATATAACTATTGGGTCATCGGGTCTATTGTGGGCACTCTCTTCCCTATCTCTTCAAAACAAACTGCCGTCAAATCAGTTAATCGCCACAAAAATTAAATTTTTCGCAAATAATCGAAATATTGTGAGAACTCATCATTTTATTAACTAATTTTATAATCAAACAAATGAATTGCATTCAAAAAATTACCATATTATCATTTAAATAACAATTTTACCTTGAAGATAAAATTATTTTTAAAGAATAAGATATTTTTAACATTTTTCTACTTTTATTCAGTTATATTTCATTGAGAATAAAATGATTATATTTTTGAAAATATAATTTGTCTCTTAATGTCTAATATTTCAGGTTTTAGATAATAGTGTGGAGAAGAAGTGCTAAATTCGTAATAAAGTCATTCAAATTCAAAATAAAATCATTTCTTGTTTTTTATTCTGAGCCACAAATACTAATAGAGGGCAAAACCCACAGATTTTGTAAGCATTTTGTCTAAAATGATTGCAAATGCATTCGTATTACTAATTAATGTTAGAATTTTTGTATTTCTTTGAAAAGAATAATTGATTTTTTGTGAAACGAAACGATTTAATTATTTAAATGAAAATATGATTAAAATTTTAATCAATAAATGATATGTTATTCTTTGTTTTCAAATGGTTTACAATAAGTCAAACCAATTGTTCTTTAAAATAATGAATCCGTTATAATAACAAAATATAAAATTATGGCATTAATTTTGATGACTTCAAGTAATTGTTGTTTGATTTTTCTATTACTTAATCGTGATTTTAATACACCTCACAATTTATGACCCATTTATGAACTTATTTAACACAATTGGGGAGAGAGAGAGAGAGAGAGAGAGAGAGAGAGAGAGAGAGAGAATCTTTTAGCAAAATTGCAAACATTTGTTAGTGATGTTAAAGTTTATATTAATTATATAGCATTTGAATACGGATTATAAAAATCAAATAACAATTGACTGGAATAACAACAAACAGAATTTGAAATTTATAAAAAAGTAGCATGGTGACTACATGAACTCCATATAATATTCTTTGTTTTTTAAATAGAAATTCATTAATAGTTTTGAGACAAAATAAGAATTTGTAAGTGAATTAAAGTTAACTCAAAATAACTGAAAACAACAACAAAAAAGGAGTAATAATTAATGAGATTTTGTTTTAGATTTTATGTAAAAAATTGATTTAATGACAAAATATTAAATAAATATAAA
>JAQIXI010000316.1:0-26859 GCA_034700165.1 Galumnidae sp. Gr-Ori-00277
GGTGGGTGGGTTGGTTGGTTGGTGGGTGTAAAACGAAAATATATACTACACCTTATTACATAAATGTAGTGAAAAATTATTATTTGTCAATTGATTTAAATAAATTACATCTAAAGAGAGAAAAAATCGCATATTCTCTTTCATAAAAAATAATACCTTCTCTCTCACCCCTTTGATTTCATAAAAAAACGCAATTTTCGTCAATTCTTCCCAATTATCGAAATCCAAATCGAATTTAAGCAAGTGTTCAATGACTCGTTCCTTTAGTCGAAGAACACCATACATATTGGCCAAATTATAAATTTCTTCAATTAGTTTGAGATCTTTTTCTTTACTCAGCACCAGTTTCTCGTTGTAAAAGAAACGAAGAAATGTCTTAAACGCATCAAAAGTGGTGTTTTCTATAAAAACTTCTTTAGCCGTTGCTTCTTTGAAATTACCAGAAAACATTTTTCTAAACACTTCACTCTTAATCGAAAGATAGAGTTTGTTGGCAGGTAGTCGTTTTCCCTCAACTAAAAAAATGACATCACTTAACTCTTCATTTAAAAAATAATCTTTTTCGGGATATTTTTTGAAAGAGTTTGCCTGAAAATAAACTAATTAAAAAATATTTGTAAAATACTTCTTACCATTGTAAAAATTAAAACAAATTTTATAAAATCACTAACGAATGAAATGTTAAAAGAGATTTAATATTCAAAATTTAATATTCAAAGAAAATCCTTTTAGAAAACCAGAGAAAAGTATTTTTCATTTGAACACTAAAATCTGTTTTTGAAGATTTCACTCAAGAAAGCAATGAATTCAATATATTTATATTCACCAGAAAATAAAAGAGTAAAATTTCGTGATCACTGATCACCACATAATCAGCACATAATCCATATAAACAATTAAATCGGATTTCAAGTAATAATAATAAAAATTCTTATTATCATATAATTAGAAATTATATTATTATTGCTGTAAAACAAAACTTAATATCAAATTCAATAAAAAGTCTTCAGTAAATACAAAGAAATGTCTGAGAAATTCTTAAAGACATCCAATAAGTCTGATAATTTGATCAAGGTAAATTGATGACAAGGAATTAATGATATTCATTTCACATGTAAATGATATCATGCAACTATCATTACACAATTTTATTTGCATTTCAAATATGTGTTGTTTTTTTTGTGAAGTCATTTCAAATAATTTGTGTTTTATTTTTGTTTATAATATTATTGTTAAGTCAAATGTTTGCATCAGTTCAGGTGTTTTCTCAGTATTTCAATTAACTAAAAAAAATGTCTGCATTTTCATTACCACATTGAGCACAACCTTATTCTGTGTTTCAATGTTTTGTCGAAATACCCAATCATTTGTTATACTAATCTTCAAATCTATTGACATCAATAAGTTTGTGAAAAATTATTTTTAATATTTTATGTTTTCAATAGTGATGTGATTAATGATGTTCTCTATATATCAAAGAATTAATATATTTATGCGAAACTGTCTCACAAAAAGGTTAATTTGAAATATACTTTTTTCCATACACATTATATACAAGTTCATTTCATATATCAATTCTAATTTCTTTATATTAATCTTTTAATTTCTGACTTCATATCAAATTAGTTTGTGATGAGACAAATGAGTCAAAATTAGGTTTTTCTCATAACTTGTTTCACATATAAGTTGTTTTTCTGTCAGAAATATTTAAAAGTCATTCTAAGGATTATTTATTATTAAATAATATTTGTTTCACACAATTCTTTTTAAATAATCTCTTTATTCATATTTTAATTACTTTTAATATTTTCATATAAAAAGTTGAATCAATGATAGAGTGCAGGTGTCAGTGGGTTAAAGCATAATACAATGTATATAATGTCCAGTGAATACTATACTACCAGTACTACTACCTGTGCTTTTCTATTAAACTCCTATTGGCTTTCATTGGAAGTCATATGAAAAGAGCTCAAACAGTGAGCGCTAACTCAAAATTAAATGTGAAATCAATGTCCTGTCCTGTCGTGTGAGGTGTATTCAAATATAAATGTTTAGGACAAACTCATTTTCACCTGTATTTGAACACGTGTTTCATATTGTGCCTCAAAATTGGCTCTTCTTCTCAGAAAATAATAGTAATATCAGTTTTGCCTTTTATTAGTAACTAAACTCTAAAACTACAAAACATTTGAACTGCCCTGACTTATATCCAGGTCTATGACGTGTGTGTTGGCCAAAGGATAGACTTTTGACCTGAAAAATGATTATAACACTTTTGATATGAGACTCATTCCTAATATTTTCAGTCATAAGACAACAACATATCAAATGTAATATTATTTTTTTCCAGTTTTTCTCAGAAAGTCATTTGATTTCAACATTTTTTACATTTCAGAACTGATTTCATTACTTTTTTACGAATTTTTAATTACTTCTAAAACCACTTTTTCTTTAAAATATTTGTGATATTTTATCGACATTTTTATATAATTGTCTTAACTCTGATCTAATTTCTTGAAAAACATGGACCAAGACATAAAAACTAATTTATTCTGTCCAATTTTCTCATTTCATAACTACAGTAGTCCACAATCGAAGGAACTCTGGCACGAAAAAATTCAACAGTAAGTAATTTTATCTAGCTTATTTATCAACATATATTAATTTCCGTAAATACATTTTTTTAATCGATTACTTCTTAATTTTGTGTAAATAAACCCAATTCGAGATAACGATTGCCAACGAGTTTTCAGATACCAAACAATACTTTAATTACTTTTAATTGAATACATTTTTCAAATACTGTAAAACATTATTCATTAATATTTGTCTTTTGAGTCAATGAATACTAAAAAGAGGAGAAACTATAATAAAATGTAAAAATAGATTTCACTAATAAATAGTTAATATGTTTTATAATATATTATAAATAATTACAATTAATCACAATTTATCAGTCGATAAGAAAGTTGTTTTATTTTTGAGTCCAAATCTCTTCGTTATCTGATTTGTTCTCAATTTTTTATTACCACTTCTGGTATTCGTCTTTCGTTTTACCATAAAATCCAATAGAAATGAGTGAAAATAATTAGATTTTTTTATCGGTTATTATTCGGTATTTCTGTTGAATAATACAAAAAGTATTTAATCTAATAAACGGTTTTCTCATTTAAGTCATTAGCCTTTGAGAGTAAAAACAATATATTATTCGAAAATATTGTAAAAACAAAACATTAATTGTTTTATAAATTGAATATTAATCCAATCGTCGATGAATTTTATCTTCAGATCAATAAATAGAGTGAAGGAAAAAGAGGGCAAAAGTAATACAACGATTCAAATCTCATATTGGGATCAGTCCGCCAACGAAGAGAAATACACCTTGGTCAAAGTTACCAATCGGGACACAACCAGGGAAGCCATCAAATCAGCGCTCAATGAATTTAAATGCGAAGAATCCATCGATCACTTCCAGCTCTGGGTTAAGACCAGTCGGGACGACACGCCTTACCCTCTGATAGGACACGAATATCCGTTTGCTATAAAAATGAATTTCGTTAGGGATCTCCTCCATCGCTCAAATCTGGATCTCCAGAACTTCAACAATATTGCGGCCGACAATAAGTGTATTTTCATTTTGAGGAAATCCTATCCCAAATCAAACGGCGCTCTTCTCGAGAACAGCGCAAAGAAGCCTAAGACAAAGCGCCGACCCATCAATTGGCCCTTTAAGAGGATAGGGATTAAAGCCGACCTCTCTATTGATAGTGGGATCTCTTCAGAGCCATCGACTCCAACCAAAGCCAATAAACTATTCGGTCAACACCTGGACCTACTGTGCAATGATAAACAGCTGCCAAAACCATTAATGGTTAGTCTTATCAAACAAAAACCCTTTAATATTAATAAACTTTCTTCAGATAAATATTTATATGTTTTTATCGATAAAATACATAAAATGATTACCTCTTCGTCTCATCACTTAAAACAGAGACAAAACAAAACTAAAAATTCAATTAAGATTTGTTTGAAACCAATAACTCATTCCGAGAGTGAATATAATAATTAGATTCTCTTTCTTTTGTTAATCTTTTTTTTCTCTTCAGTTAACAAACTATTAGTTGAAACAACATTTTTTTGCTTCTGTTCTCTTGTTTTTTAAAATGTTTGTCTTATCTTGTAATCTATCTAATGATATCCACTCTCTTCGCACCTTCTATTGTAGAATATGCTCAAGGAACTGTTCGTAAAAGGACCTTTCACAATCGGCATTTTCCGCAAGTCGGCCAACGCTCGCGTTTGCAAAGAGTTCAGAGCAAAGCTCGAGTCCGACCCAAACACTGATGTGTCTGAAGTGCCGGTTATTGTTATCGCCTCTGTTTTTAAGGTAAGAAATCTTTTTTTTTTCTTTTTTGAAAAATTGCTTTCAATTAATTTTAGTATTTTTGTATTTAAACTTTGTTCGAGTTTTTTGTGTGGAAATCAAATTTAAATTCTCATAAATTAAATAACTTTTGAACTGAAGAATCGAAAGGAAATCCTTTTTTGTAAAGATTTCTATCATTTGCTCTGATTTAAAGGGAATACAAATTTTTTTCTAATCATTTGTATAAATCTTTGAAATCATTGATCAAATCATTTAAATTGAATGATATTTTCAGCGAATGATTAAAATGTTTTTATCACTCTTGGAATCAATAGGAGTTCTTGCGATCACTACCGGATTGTTTACTTCAATCTAAACACTACTCCAAATGGATTGAAGCGATTAATATCGGAAACAATTTGGACTGTCGGGAAAGGGTTCATCATTTGCTCCAATCGCTGCCAGAACTAAATATTGTAGTGTTGCGGCACTTCTTGTGCGCTCTCTGGCATATCTCACAACAGTCACAACTAAATAAGATGTGTTCAGTAAATCTGGGCGTTTGTGTCGGTCAGAGTTTGCTCAGTCCTAATGCCTTCGCAAATCCTAATCCCATTCCTCCAACATCTCAAAGATGTGAAGTAAGTGCCCTTTGAAATCACTCTTTAAATTAATTGATAAGCTTTTGACGAATTGTCGCACTTTTTATTCTTGAGTTAAAAATATATATCTTTTGTTAATCGTTTGTATTGTGGGAGAACTCTAACCAAAACATAGGATTTATGGCATTTTTCACTTAATTTATATTTTCGAATAAATTTATTTCGGATTAAATTTAATTTATTCCTCAGATTTTCTCGAAAATAGTTATTTTTATTGGAGTTTTTGTCAGTAAATCTGAATATTTATCTCATTATATAAAACACAAAACTCTTATAAAACTCATGAAAAGTTTGATAAAAACTTTTCATTCGACGCCCACTTATATGGAGTGAACAGACTCTTGATTTTCTTCACTCCGAACCTAATATAAGTAGAATAAGAAATCCATCGAATAATTTAATAGTTAATAATCTTTTCTTCTCTAAACTGATATCTTTTATAAGAGTTAACTGAATACTAATCAGAATTTTTTATATATATTTTATTCTACGAATGTATTACAGGAAATGTCAAAACAAGTGCCAAAACTGATCGCATATCTCATCGATCATTGCCCTGATTTGTTGGGTGAGCACACACTCCAGCTTTTAGGTGATAGTCCGGCCATTGCCGACAAAGACATACATTCGCGTCAAGACTCCGGTGCCGAAGAATCTGATAGTTTAAACAGTTTGCCCGACAATGGCGTTGGAAGTAATACAAGCAGTGGTGGCAATAGATGTGATGACTCATCTATAGACAGTTTAGAGCGGGCACTCATGGAAGACACCTCTCGAATCAGTCCTAATTCTCCCCCTCATTCTTCTGTGACATTTGCTAATAAGATGTCCTTGTCCAATTTAAGCCACGACTCAGGACTCACACTTTCTGATACACAATTATATACTCCGGATGACGAGGAATGTGATTCTGATCAGTTTAATAGTGGTTTTAGTCAACAGAGGAAATCCTCTCCACTGGTTTATCCATATTTGGCCAAATCTGTGCCTCATTTGGATCAAACAGGACTGGAGTCTGATATAAACGTTACCTTTTCTTATGGGAGGAGTGTTGGCGTTAGTATTGACGGGTCGTGTCATGACGTTGTTATGAGGAAACGCCGGCATCAGGCAATTGGTCAAAACCAGGACTGTCACCATTACATTAGTCGCAACTCTAGGAACGGTCACTACTCCAACGGAGCTCACAATTCATCGACATATGGACACAATAATCACAATCATTATAAACATAATCACAACTATAGACCACTTGCTTTAAGCGCACACCACTCTAACGGTCACTACCATTACAGTCATACTACAGGACAGCACATACCGATTCACTATTCAAAGTCATATAGTTATGGCATTAATGGGGATGACCTCAAC
This sequence comes from Galumnidae sp. Gr-Ori-00277, assembly GCA_034700165.1. Lineage (NCBI taxonomy): Eukaryota > Metazoa > Arthropoda > Arachnida > Sarcoptiformes > Galumnidae > Galumnidae sp. Gr-Ori-00277. Next base: position 6,400 of record JAQIXI010000316.1, read on the forward strand.
GAAAGTCGAGAACACTTGAACTCTGACGACAGTCATCGCGAATATCGATATAGACGTCCACCACTTGCGGCGGTGTTGGGCGGAGCACCCATCCCTTCGAGCCATACATATCATAATAATATGTCGGGACAGCGTCTGAGACGAAGCAATTCGGAAGAGAGTCTAATCAGAAATTATAACGACGACAACGAAATGAACGGTTATCCAACGATGTCAATGCCATACACACCCGTCCATCACTCACCACAAAAGTGGTCACAACAAACAAACCAAACATCGGGTCAATGCAAATCTGTTGTCCCCAATCATTATAGCAATAACTCGAGTGCAACCAAAGTAACGCTTAGGGCTGATATCCATCACTACGAGAACCCACAGCGAAACAGTCTCTCCTCTTCTCGTGTCGGACGTCAAGAATCGGTGAACAAAAGCCAACAAAAAGTGATTACAGATAGAGTCGGAAGTATTTGTAGTTCTTCATCAGAGACGGCATCCAATCGATCAACTCTTTCGAAACAGTCATCAAATGTATCGTCTAAACGATCGTCTTCTTCGGTCAGAAGTAATAACGGTATGTCGTGTCCGCCCACATATCAGGAAACTATGAATCGCAAAGAAAGGTTGTGCAGAGCGCAGAGCAGTACTGCCATCAATAATTTGACACTAAGAAAGACATCTTCTGCTTCGACCACTTCTGCCAATTCTAATCATATCTATGAAGAATCGGTTCGGATCTATAACTCAGATTTAGAAAACAAACACAATGTCACCCACAGAGCAGTTCCCGTTAGAGTCAATACAAATGCATCCGATTCTGAAAATAGTGACATAGAGAACCTTCAACTCAGACGGTATGCCCACAAACAAGTGGTGCGCGCGGCCAGTGATGGCCAACCTCTTCTGGTCAACGGCTGTGCCGGCGCTCGTGTTGTGCATATTTCTGCTCAAAATCATTCTCATCCGTCGAACGGACAGCACAACAGTTTATATCATTCATCCGCAACACCAGTTGTGTCTGTGCTTCAGCGCAGTGCCAAAGACTTCACACCCGAAGAGTGGAAAAAAGATATCAATTGTAATGTCGCGACTCTCAGAAAACTGTTTACATCTTCACAACCAAATCAATCATTAGATTCTTCTCTTAGCACTTCTAATCACTCCAATTGTGACACAAACACTTATAACATATACGTCGGCCGACCCACAGGTCGTCCCACTTCTGTGCTAATTGAGAACAATAATCCGGTTAAGACACCGAAAACATGTCTCTACAATCAAAGACCAAATAGTATTCAGGAAACAACCGGTGCTCTTCTTTTCACAGACAGTAATAAATCAAAATCTTTTAATGAAAGTCAGTCTTCCTGTAATAGTAGTGCTCCTAAAGGGGTAACTGTTGTACACGTGGGACAAACAGACATTCATTGCGGGAAACCGCAAATCATTTCAGTTCATAAAAGGACTGATTCTATCGGCAACAGTTCCGAAGAAGAGTCTTATGTGTAATATAGAGTTATTTGAGTTTTTTTTTATAATTCCCGACAAATGGAATAAGTGTTCGCTTTTTTAAATACAAATATAATTAATATTATTATTGAAAGTATTAAAGATTTTTATTAAATTATTTAATTATATTTCGGAATCAGAAATCACTTAAAATATGGAAATATTTCACAACAATTCATATCATTTGTCATTAGTTTTCAATGAATTTGTCATTAATTTCTGATTTTTTCTCTTCATTTGTAAAAACTATTCAAACTTTGATTTCCGATTTAAACTGAATAAGTATTATATTGTTTGGAATATTGACAAACAGAACCCCACCGTTTTTTATTGAATGAATTTGATCTTGGCCATTTTGCAAATATACTATTTAAAAACAAAGTAATTTTATTAAATGTTTATATCATTTCTCAAATTAAACATAATTTGTATGAAAACATTAATAATTTTGTAATAATTCTTAAATGAATTCTAAAAAAAACAAACTGCAATATAATGACCCGGGACTGTGCTCTTGGATAAAGGTTGGGAGGTCTTCGATCTGACACTTATTGTTATTTATCCGAATATTTCTAGAATTTTGTAAAAAAAAGATGATTTTTAATAATTGTTTTACAATCGATTCGGTGTTTGTTTTTGATTCTTATGTAAAATTATTTGCGAATGTCTTTACCTTTAATTAAATCCTAATTTTCAAATCAGATTTTTGATGTGTGTTTACAATCTTTTCAGTAATATTTGTCATTAATTTTGACTAATTCTCCGATGGATTTATTGATTAATAGATTTGAATTCATTTCAATTAATGAATATATCAAAAGATATTTTGTTTGGACTGCAGTTTGTATTATCAAAACTATTATATTTGATGTCATAAAATAAAATAAAATACAATTTATTCATTATAACCACTTTCTCTCAATTTATTTACTTATCAATTGATAGATGACATCAATTAATCTTTTTGGGTAAGTAATTGAACTTCAATTGAACTTGGGCATGTTTAATCATAGCGTTTAGCCCTTACTAACATTTGTAAAGGAATTTCCAATTTATTAATATTAATATTAGCAATGATTACTCAGGTTAATATTTAATAAGCAAATTTACCATGTTAATAAGCAGAAAATGAACTTTTGCTTCATTATTACTAAAAGAAAAGAATAACTAAAGTTTAAGATAAATATGATTTCATGTTTAATGTATCCCAAACTTGAAAAAAAAACACTTTAATAAAGAAAAAGTTAGAAAAATGATAAACTCTTCAATCAACTCATTCTTCTCATTAAATATTAAATTTGTTATTTAGTAAATGTTAAAATACCTTGCTCATTATTTAAAAGGCCAAAAGTAATTATATTTAAATAAATTCCAAATTTTTTATTCTTAAATTAATGGAAATATTTGTTGAATCAGTGACTGAATCAGTGATTTCGCATTAATTGCATTTAGAAATATATAAATTAATAAATAAATAAATAAATAAATCAAAAGAATTTATTAGTTTAATATCTAATATAAGTTTTGTGTGAACTCTACTAAAAATGTTATATAACTTACATCTGTTTTTACAACCAATTGATTTATATCGCAGTCATTAAAGATTTGCCAATAAATTAAAATATAAGTCATTTAATAAATGAAATTAATTTTGATTTATTCGATAATTATATCTGTGATTGAAGTGAGTGTCGGAACTCAGGACCTTCACTGTGACATTAGCCAAGAAAATGAAAATGTGTGCAAATATAATGCAAATAGCAATGATAAGTTACCTTCCAGTTGTAACCCGAGTATAATGCCAACCAATACAAGCACATCATTATTTAAAAGACTTTTCGCCAAGCTCAAAATTTATTATGGCGATAATGATAAACCTGTCACAAGAAAGTTATCCAGTATTATAGTGAGTAACGTTTGAAAACCATTTCATTCTCTAATTAATTGTTTAATTAAATTAATCGATGATTTCATTTACTCTTTATATTAATTTATAGAAATTTTATATAATTTAATAGTTATTCGTTATTTGTTTACTAAATTCTTGAAATACCAGGAATATATAACCTTGTCAAAAGACATAAACTTTAGTTCCTAAAGCGTTTATGTTATCATCGCTTAGTAAACAATAACATAAAAATAATTTATTTTATTAACAAAATTATCATTAAATTTGATATTTTGATCGAAGGGTTATTTAAAACGTTTTGGTTATATTGATTACGTAAAGCGTCTCTTCCGTAAAAGCATTAAGGAAAGGGTGTCGGCTCACATAAGTCGCCGATTAAAGAGATTTAAATATCGGATAACTTTCGCTCAATTACTTCGCGAAGACATTAAATCGATGGCAGAAGTCATCAAAATTGCTCTCAAAATGTTTCAGAAATTTATGCGCTTAAAAGTTACCGGTATTTGACTTTACTCTAATATATGTTGAATTACTAGTTGCAAATATTTTTACACTTTCACTTAAGCATGCTTATTTTCAATAATTTATATTTTAGAACTAATTAAATTAGCATGTTCATTATAAACTATTAATCATAAGAATTAATGCTTTTAAACAGTAATTTGAATAAAAAACAATTATTCTAAAAGGGGTCGCCAACACCGAGACATTAATCACAATGAACAAACCAAGATGTGGCGGAAAAGACCTTGGTGAACAGAAAGTTGAACCTGCTTATATGTCACTGAAACAGAAAATTGTAAACTTGATCTCAAGTGCAGTTAAAGCCCTACCAAATCCTATCCCGAATTCAACAATGAATTACTTCTCAAAAGCACTGCATAGAAATAAAAGACATACTTTAGCCGGTGAGGGATGTCAGGGATAAACTGAGGCATCACTCAGACCTTGCATACAGAACACTGAAGGGCTAATCTTTACTAAATCTATTGTTTAGGCAGTCGTTGGAAAATATTTAAAATCTCATATAAAATAACTCGTTATCCGACGAAATACAGAAACGAACGCAAAATGATTGACAACGAAATAGACAAAGCATTTAAGTATTGGTCAGAAGTAACGCCACTTAAATTCCATCGAAAGTCTGCGGGAACTGCTTCCAGAGATATATTAATTGATATTCGATGGGAAAAGGGTGAACACGGAGACGGCGATCCCTTAGATGGGGCCGGAAAAGTATTGGCTCATTCATATTTCCCTCAATATGGAGGGGACGTCCACTTCGATGACGACGAGATGTGGACTATTAATTCTGCCGAAGGTTTTCACATAAATATCAAAAATATTTTGTCTTAAATATTAAAATGAACAGGTTCCAATATTTTGGTAACTGCCATCCATGAAATCGGACATTCTTTAGGTCTGGATCACAGCGATGTTACCAATTCTATAATGAATCCGGTTTATCCTCCATTTGATCCGAATAACACGCTTAGTTTAAACCAAGATGATGTTCGTGGCATTCAAATACTTTATGGTTCAAAGACTGGTGTTCTCGAAGTTCCAAACCTTTGTTTAAATGCTTCGGTGGACGCCATGTATAAAGAAGTGAATTCGTGCGCTATTTATGTCTTCAAAGACAAGTATTATTGGAAAATAAAAGCCGACGAAATGAAAATGGATTCCCAATACCCGAAACTTATCGAGGAACATTTCCCGGGAATAAAAACAAGTGTCGACGCTGTCGTACAAACCGAAGACTTATATCATTTCGTTTTCACAGTTTAGTCATTTACAAAATATTGCTTTTGGACATTGAGTATGACCCGGGAGTTATTACCGGTGCCGATTAGACGATAGATAAAAATAGTTTTGAATAACCCCTTGGCAATAATCTTTATACTTTTTAATTTAAATAATTTTTAAGGAAAGAGTTATAGAATAATTTGAAAGGTTTTAACAGTTATTAAACAGTGATTGAAATCAAGATTTTCTAAATTTGTCACAAAAAAGAGTAATAGTAATACTTCGGGCGATGTTTTTACTCTAATTTTATGCCTTTAATTGTTTCCTAAACTAAAAACTTGAAAATCAAAATATAAGACGTAATCCAAAATAGTATTAAATATTATTAAAGAAACAAAAGTGGATCTAAAGTGAAGCCAATAACCGCTTTTCCTTCCATTCATTTTTGTTTTTTTACCAAAACTTATATTATTTAAGATTTTGATGATCGAGGGTTGGGACGACCGCCGAGTTGTGTCTCATTCATTAGTTTTGCGTCAATGAATCAATGATTCAAATCTGAGACAATAATTGAATTCGAGGCCAAAACTAATGGAAATTCTATCAAATTATTTGGTCTTAAATTTTGTTTTTAACGAATTTTTACACTTATTTTAAGGACGAATACTGTTATAAATACGACAAAAAGCTTAACTTAATGGAAGACTTTCCCATAAAAATCAAAGATTTATTTAAATCTCTGCCCACAAGTTTGGATTCAGCCGTCTCTATAGGAGATACAATATATGCAGTGAAAGGTCAGTTCAACTTTTTTTTCTAAAAGAAAATCTCAAAATATATCTGAAGATTAGTCTAATTATTCACTTTTTAACAAAAAGTGTAATATATGAGAGGTTTGACTGTTATATGATTTTGATTTAAGCACAGGTGCTATGGTTTGGAAACATATTATTGATGGGTCAGATGAAATATATGAGCCAGAGCCATTGGAGAGTATATGGCCCGGAATTCCTCCTAATATTAGCTGTGCGCTAAAGATTAAGAATGCGCTCTATTTTTTTAAAGACCAGGGATTCTATCGATTAAACAAATTTGACGGCGAATATCGGGTGTGTCTCAAACGTGTCTCAAATCTGATCTTAATTTTTAATTTCTCTGTTCAACACTTAAAACATATTTTTAATGAGTTTGAGATCGAAAGTGACGGACAATTAAAAGATTATTTTGAAATTTTGTATAAGTATGACCTCGATTACATTCGACCGCTGTTTGTATTATATCTTATATCAAATGATTGATGAGAAGTTGAAGGCCAGAGGTTTGTTGCTTGCTTCAAATATATAGGAGAGAAGTTTGCCCAAAGAACGTTTGCCCCAGGTCAACTTTTGATGGCTATTGAAGTCGTGGTCACTTCATTCTCATATTTCTTTTATATAATTGATTAGAGATAATGAGTAACGAACTTTTTTTTAAGATATATTTTTAATTACAGAAACCGAACGTTACCCCTCCCTATCCACGAAAGACATCTTTGTGGTGGTTTGGATGCCAATGAGCTCTTCTTCCAACTAAATTAGAATAAAGAGAGGCTCAGCACAAGTGTTGTTACCTTTAAGGCAAGAAAACTTATTTAAATACAATTCAAACGTTTCTTTGAGATGTGATCTCCGAAAATGTCTAAAAACTGAAAGTTTTATTTATTAAATATATTATAATTAATGACTGAATTTTGATCAGAAGATTAGATCAATTGTTTGGTTCTTCACATCTATTGTCTGCTTCACGTCTGAACACTATTTTCATTGATTTTTATCGAATACCTCTTACCTTAACTTTCTATCAAAACATGTTTTCATTTTTTGTTTATTATTAATTTGAGGCAACAAATCATTCGGTGACTTAACTCTATTTTTTGAACTAAAGATTCGCCACTAATTTAAACGATATTTCATTGAAGTATTCATAACAAAAGCAAAAGATTACAGATATTTCTAATTGATTCCACTTTAAATTCACCACTAATTCAAATGAAATTATGGCCTCCAATAGATTAAACTTTGACTTTTCAAGGAAGTAACAAGGATCTTCTATTATGCATAGTTTTTTCTGAGTAATCTTAACTATTCTTTAAACTCATGGGACGATCGTTTCCATTGAAATTGTGTTCAATTATTTTATTCTAATCAAAGACTTGAATCTAATTTTTTTTGTAAAAAACCTCTAAATTAACAAATTTTTGAGGATATGTTCGGTACGCAAACCAATTAAACTCAGACCGTATTTCTCTTATAAAACAACAAATAACTACAAAACGGTAATCAAATGTAAAAATTCGGTCTAAGTTTGTGTCGATTATTATTATTTTTTCTAATTATTTACAAATTTTTTAATGAAATACGATTTGAGTTTAATTTTTTTTAGATTTAAAGCCTTTGACTCTTCACTGAAATCGAATTAATTTTAATATCAATTGAAACCGGGTTTCAGTCATTTGAAAGTAAATATTTCTTAAATTTAGTGAAGAAAATATGAAACAAATTTCCAAAAAATCAATTTTAATACAAATTTGCGAAACATAACCAAAAAGAGGTTTAATTTCAGAACTTAATAAAATTGGAGCCAAAGTATAATAAAGAGGAATCAGATTTGCATCTCTAGATTATTGGGCAGAATATTTGGCTGATTAGACGAGGGTTCAATAGAGGAGCCTCTCTTAATCTGACCCCAACCGATAAGTCTGTTGAAGAGAATACAATTAAATGTCAATAAAAACAAATTCTATTGAAAATATCAATACTGACCTCCAGTGTCGGTCTACTCGACGACTCAGTGCTATCTTTTCTCCGATTTCAACACAAACGGGAATAAAGAGCACAACTTTTGCCATATCGGCCTTCACTGCTTGAACTCGACCACCAGTAGAGAGTGAGCCGATATTCAACATTAATACTTCTCCTTTCGCTAATTTTTGAACCTAAGAGTGAGAAAACATTAAATATTTGTTAATTGAGTCAAATAATGGAAACAAACCTTCGCTCCCTTTTTGTCGCCTTCCATTCTAACCCCTAAAAGTCGTCTCAATAGATAATAAGTTATTTCTAACTCTGAATATATGTCTGGCAAAGAGCCGACGGCACCCAATACTTGACCAACCATTCGATCAGCTCTGGTAAGCATTGGATCAATTTTTGTGCCGACACCTATCAAACCTCCCGGAACTGCGTATTGCAAATCATTCTGATCTGCATATAATGAGGTGATCTTTGACAATATGGGACAGCACACGATTCTTCCCGAATCGTCTTTAGATATGAGTCCGGGTCGAACTTCTATTTCCATTCCGACTTTGAGTACACCTTTGAGTATAGAACCGCCGGCGACCCCTCCTTTTATGTCTTCAACTTCACAGCCGGGTTTGTTTACATCGAAAGATCGAATCACTGAATAAGTAATATAATGAGTGTTTCGTTTTCTACAGATTCAGGAAATACCGATAAGTCTGGGCGGAGACGTAAAGTCACGGTCTGGTATTGGAATCTTTTTACAGACATATTCGCAGAGAACGTCAATATTATACTTGAGTTGAGCTGAAATAGGAACCACTGGTGACCCCTCAGCAACAGTACCTTGAACGAATTTCTGGATTTGTTGGAACTGTTCCTTTGCCTGTGACTCTTTAACCAGATCAATTTTATTTTGAAGAATAATCATATGTTGTAATCTCATGATTTCAACGGCAGCCAAATGTTCACTCGTCTGTGGCTGAGGACAGGTCTCATTGGCGGCAATGAGTACCAGCGCTGCGTCCATAACAGCGGCGCCGTTCAACATCGTTGCCATAAGAATGTCGTGTCCAGGACAATCTACAAATGACACGTGTCGTTGTAAACGGAACCGACCGTTACAGTCAGTTCGGTCACACTTAAAGTCATCCTCTTTATTACTGGGGGCCGACCGATAACATCGGGGTCGGGGGCACTGGTCGTTATCGCACTTATAAATCTTGGCGTTGGCGTAACCCAACTTAATGGTGATATTCCTCTCCAACTCATTCTTAAATCTAACGGTTTGTACCCCAGAAATGGCTTTAACGACAGTTGACTTTCCGTGAGCCACGTGTCCTATCGTTCCGATGTTGATCGTGGCCTGTCTTGATATCACTTCCGCCGTCAGAGGACTTAATTCATTCAAATTCTGTAATTAAAAACTTATCACTTTTTGCCGGAATTTCAATGCTTTGTATTACCAGTTTGTTCAGGTCCTGAGTCTTCAGATGTGGCTGTCCTGACATGTCTTTCATAGATAACGGCTGTTCTTATGTTTTCAAATAAATGATTATAAAATTAATTAAATAATTTGAGCGAAATTTACAAAAATTTGTTTTAATCTGTTTTCTGATGCAATCATTTATTTGTTGTCAATTTGTGCCACATTTTTACATTCATTTGGTTAGAGGTCTATGCAATCATTAAACTGGTTTTGATAACTTCCGATTAAATTTGATTTTTTGTAAATTATGGACAAAATTAGACTCAAAATAAGAAAATTCAATGAAAATAACAATTTTTATATTATTTATAAAAAAGTATCAAAAAAGTGATTTGAATATAATTAAAGAACAGAAATTAAATGCCTTTAATGTGAAGACCTCTACCTTTAGATTTAAAGCACATGTTTTCATGGGTTCAACAAATTGTCACTAAATTTGGTTTTAATTATTTGTGTTTTAAAAATGAGTAAAATTAGTAAAAAACCAAAACAAAAGACATTCAATAAAATGAAGTCGAAGTCAACCGATGAGTCTATGAATTTGTCAAAGAAGTCACACAAGAAGTCACCGAAAACTAATAAAAAATCGGAAGAAAAAGTTGAAAATTTGGACACAAATTTGAAAAATGAATTAAATGTAATGATTAATGATTTCAATAAAACTAATAATTCATCAAAAGTGAAGACAAACGACAAAATCAATAAAAATTCTTTTAAAGAGAAGACAAATACGAAACAAAATGAAGACTTTGTCCGACAAAACACTTCAGAAACGAAGACTACAAGAAATTCGAGAAACAAACGGAAACTTTTGGTCAAAACTGAGACTAAATGGTATGAAATGAGACTTTTTGATGACTCCATTGATTTAACGAAAGAAGTGTCCAAATATAATCTCCAAAGAGTTAATGAGTTGAGACGAGAGGCCGAAGAACTGTTGCGAACAGATATCGATATTTATCTCGAATTACAGGAAAAGAATACCACAAAACAGGATGACTTTCAATGGATAAGAACTGTTCTCAAATCGGGGACATTGGCTGACAAATTGTCTGCCCATACGATACTGATTCAGGACTCAGCCGTTCATAATCTTAAAAGTTTAGAAACTATGCTATCGATGGTCAATACAAAAGGCAAACGCGAGTGTATTATGGCTGTCGACAATCTTCGGGAACTCTTTATTGGAGATCTACTAATCCCTAACAAGAAATTGAAGTCATTCTCTGATTTATTATATTTTTTTGACGACAAAAATAAGGATAAAAAGTTCCGAAACAAACACTTGATTTTATGCTTATTTGAAGAAAAGCTAAAACTATTATATCGACAATTCTTAGAGCAATTGGCGGCCGTCAGTCACGACTCAGTGGACACAACAAAACATAAAGCATTGGTTTCTTTTTATGATCTATTGGTGAACAACGGTGAGCAAGAACAATATTTGCTCCAGAATCTCATCAATAAATTGGGTGACCCTTTGCCCAAATTAGCGGTTCAGGCCTCACACCTATTGAATCAATTAATAAATGAGCATCATCCTTTTATGAAGACTGTTGTCGTCGAAGAAGTGCAGCGATTGCTTTATCGACCGAATATCGGACAGAGAGCACAGTATTATGGCCTCTGCTTTTTGAGTGAAGTCATTTTTGGTGGTGGAGACAAAGAGTTGGCCAACAAATTGATTCAAATATATTTTGGTTTTTTCAAATCCTGTCTCAAAAAAGGAGACGTAAATAACAAAATGATGTCCGTTCTCTTGTCTGGAGTGAGTCGAGCCTTTCCTTATAGCAAACTCGAGACCAGTCTATTAGAAGACAATTTGGAAACTTTCTATAAATTAATACATTTTGTTAATCAAAACACTAGTATTCAAGCACTTCATCTTATATTTAATATCGTTGACACAAATCAATCGGGTCTTCTCACCGACAGATTTTATTCTGTTCTCTATCGACATCTATCAGACATACATTTGGACAGTTGTTCCCGAAAAGCAATGTTTTTAAATCTGGTTTTCAGAGCCATGAAAAAGGATCCAATTCTTAAAAGGATTAAAGCATTTATTAAAAGACTTCTTCAGGTATTAATACAAAACTTATTTGAATTTAATTGAAATTAATTTATGTTTTAATGACTAATAGATATCATTAACACTGTCTTCGTCTCTGACGTCTTCGATACTTATTTTGATATCAGAAGTGACTAAAGCAAAACCCGGATTATTATTAACTAAAGAAATCCATTTTGAAGATAATAATACCATAAATGACACCGAAGATGACGGCGAAGAATATTATAAAGACGTTCCCATCAGTGACGACGAACTAAATGAAGAACTAAACACAAAGGAAATATCAAATGAAACGCCAGAAAAGCCTAAAAATGCCTTTTCTTGGGTTCATAACAATAATATTGACACAAATCGTACCAAAACTAAAAGCTATGACCCAAAGGTTCGCAATCCTTTGTTTGCCGGCGCAGAACTCATTGATTTATGGGAATTGTCTTTAATGAGAGTACATTATCATCCATCAACTTCTTTGTTTGCGAACAAAATCTTAGAAAACCAATCAATCGATTACTCCGGAGATCCAATCAATGATTTTTCACTCAAACATTTTTTAGACCGATTTGTGTTTAGAAATCCAAAGAAAATCGATAAAAAAGTTATAAATTCGACATCGAATCGAGTATTCGGTCGACTGCCCAACGCTTCTAATAAACATAAGTCCGATTCGGTAACAATTAATAGTAAAGAATATGTTAATCAACCGGAAAGTCGAATACCAATTGATGAAAGATTTATTTACCACTATTTGAAAGAAAAAGTGTCTCAAAAAGCAGAATACGATAGCGATGTAGAGAGCGTTACGTCCGTTGAGTTCGAATCACTATTGGATCGGTTGGAACCGATGTCTAAAAAAGATTTCGCAAAAGATATCTATAATGAGAACAAAAACAAAAAGAAGAAAAACAAGAAAACAAATTCTGATGACTCCGAAGATAAAAGTAATGACGAGTTTGACGAAGAGTTGGAAGAAGAAGACATCGATGGCAATGAAAGTGATTTGAACTTTGATTCGGATGATCCAGAATTTGCCGACGCTTTTGGTGGCGTTGACTCTGAACTCGAGGACGCCTTACAAGAAAACGAGTCTCAAATTGCGCCTAAAAAACGTAAAAAGGGTTTCGACAAAATGACAAATGATTTGTTTGCTTCGGCCGATGAGTTCGCACAACTCCTCGAACAGAATGAGTCCGATAGTGGACTCTCTGAAGCGGAAGATAAGTCCCTCGACGATAGAAAAACAGAGTTTAGGAAAAGGAGAAAATTAGGCCGAAAAAAGAAAAAGTTTAATAAAAAGGATATCGACCTCTAAATGTGTTTTTTGTTATTATAAATAAAATTATTAATGATTTCGATTACTTTTTTAATAAAGAGTTTTATTTATAATATCTTAAGAGTAAAGGATTTCTTTTTTTGTTATAAAATATAAAAGTTGTAAACTTGTGTTTATCCCCAAATGTATTATTGTTTGAAGACTTGGAAAATGTCAGATGAGTTGAAGGATAGCATTAATTTCCTTAAAAAAATGTTTTAACATTTAATTTAGTGAATAAGAAATGATGAAAAAACTAAAGAATTGTTTTCTTTTGAAAAAACATTTTCATTTAGTCTGAGCCAAATGAAGAGTTGTCTGTAACTGCTTGAGGGCTGCCTTTCCTCGCGTTAAATGCATTTTAATTATTTCCTAAACGAAGAAAACATTCATTAAAAGAAAAAAATCGAAATCTTTTTCCCCAAAAGAATAACAAAAAGGTATTTATTTTCTTAATTCCTGCGAATCTCTTCATTATATTTAGACATCATTTGAATGAAACTTTTTTTTATAAAAAGCGATTTTATTCTAATCTTTTTCTCTGGAAATGCAAAACAAAGACATTCTTAAAATTTTTATATCAAACCTCTTGTTTGTGATGCATATTATCTCTGAAGTCGTGTCTAATCCAGTCTTTCAGTTCTTTTTGATGCGTTTCATCGTCTAAACGACTAATGAGTTTCAAGAAATCCTTATAAAGACTTAATGTCTGATGTCTTAACATAAACTAAACCATAAAATATAGTCAATAATTAGTTTGGATGCGATTAAACTGTAGACCAAACAAAGTGAAACAAGCAAGGTGAAATTGGTCAAACAAAAAACAACTGATTGCAAGTTAATCCCTTTCTCCTAATGACTCACAGATTTTCAAAATTAATACGATTTTCACTTTAATTATATGAAACACACATTCAATTAGATGTGATCCTACTATAAAATTTAATCTTGCTCAATAATTATACTTGATTGTACGTTAACAAATGAGCATGTTCAATTAAATATTAAAATTCTCTAATTGAATCTAACATGAAAAGAGTAATGAGTACTAATGTTTTGAATAACACCCGACACAAATTTAGGTCACATTTATTAAGAGTTATTCATTGATTTATTTGAGCGAACCCTCAATCAAATGGCTTTTAAACTCAATTTTATTTCACGATTTTTATTGAAAAATTCAAAACACAATTCATTTGAATGAAAATTGAAAATTAATACCTGAGAGAGGGTTAAGGCGTTTGATGGCAATCGACGTCCCATTCAATCAATTCTTTAATTTAAATCAATTATTTTTTGAAGAAAATTCATTGAATTAAATGAGAACTCATTTAAAAATTATAGTTTTTCTAATAATTTTGACATAATTTTTAAAATAATTAATTGTTATTAAAGAAAATTTTTTTCCTAAATTTTTTGGTAAAAATATTTTTATTTTAATGTAAATTCATGTAAATTCTCTCAAATGTTTAACTAATTAAATACAATAAATATTTTGACAAATAATTATAATAATTATTAATAATTATTTAAATTTTTAAAGAGAAAAATCCGTAAAAACAAAGCGATGTTATAATGGTTTGCGTCAAACATTACGTCTAAAAGTGTTACACAAATGAAAAAATACTTTCCATTGAATGTAAGACAAGTATAGCGTCGGCGCATATAATTAGTTCATTGAAAGCATTGAATCTTCTCATTGAAAACCCTCTGAATATGTGAACAAAAATCACAGGAATTGTGTAATTCTTTCTAATAATGTCTATAACTTATAATAGTGTCGTCACAAAAATGAGATATGAGTGCACAGAATGTTTCAGCTTTGCATTAGTGTAGAGAAGTCTGGCCTCACATATATTGAACACAAGTGTTGCTTCTTCTCTACATTGTGTTAACTGTGCAAAGAGTGCAAACTGTGCTAATTCTATACTAACTGTAGAGCACTAACTCTACTAAAACTCAGCTAAAACTGATAAATAGCCACAAAATTCTGAACTTTAATTTTATAAAGTGTTGAAAAGTGTCAAGCTCATTCATTTAATTTTTTTGGTATCCTTTCCTCTTTATTGAAGACATGGATCCAACACTCGATTTGAGTTATTTATCACCAGAAGAATACCAGAAGATTCTGGAAGTTATCAAAAGAGATGAAGATTTGAAGAAAAGGGAAGACCAGAGAATTTTGTTAGTATTTTCACCATTTCTTTGATCACTAATTATATACTTTTGAATGATTTGTCACTTAATCTCATTTAATAAAAAGCACTGCAATTATGTGTCAATTAAGTGTCAAAAGTATTAAAACAATATTTATTAAACAATTATTTATTAATATTTTTTATATATAATTTTCATTTCAATCGGAACTAAACCTAAAAAACCTTCAAAATATTATAATTAAAATCAAGCAATAAATCATAACCATGATCAATTCAAAATTCCACTCTTAGTTAGTCATAGAAAGATTAACAAATGATTTATAATACTATATATCCTATAGTAGAGTAAACATATAATCTTGGTTTTCAAAATATTTATCAATTAATATATAGTACTCTAATATCTATACTCTCTTTTTATATAAGTTAAACGAAAAAACTTTTATTTGCAAGTGAATAAAAATGATTAATAATCAGTTCTAACAATAGAATTCTTGGAAAAAAACTTTATAAATGAGTAATTAAACTTTCTTTTATTAATAGCGAGTAATTTTGAAAATTTACTGTTTCTTTACTACTAATGGATTAGAGTTTAAAAGAGAGTTAATTCAATTTAGAAGTAATTTTGTTTTGTGACACCAAAAGGGGTTTCTCTTTAATTATGTAGAAAGAGATGGAAAAGCCTTTCAAACATACCTAAAATAGATATTAATTGGAGAAAGAGTATTAGAAAAGGGAGCATCTTGCTAAACTGATAGCTTACTTAGAATTATGAAGAGAGGAATGGATTCATTGATTCGGTTATTATTCAGAATAAATCTAAATGTCTATAACTATAACTCATTCTCTAATCTTCATTATATTGACTTATGGTTGAAAGGGATTTCAATGAGACATCCATTCGATAAATGATGAATGGATTGACTAAAAGGTGCTTTCATTCCACTCCAAACACTATATAATGAGAAGTCGTCTATTATTTAATATTTACCTTAAGTTTCAAAAAAATATACAGGGTCAGATCATTCTTTTAAAATGTTTATGTTATACATAATGTGAAACTAATGCTAAATAATAGCACATCATGGTATTACCTAGTTCATCTCTATTACAAGAATAACAATTTATTACTTTTATAACTAAAACGGATATACTTATATGGTTTTGAACTAGATCCAAAATATGAGGGCAACTTTGAATTGGTATAATATCTAGGTGATTCAAATTTATGAGCACTATATGGGAGTTGAGAAGTGCTTTACTTCAATATCTATAAGTAATCAATTTAAGCATCTTTTAGGTGGGCTAATACAGAGATGTACCTTGCCTAAATAATATGTACTCAATTTTGAACTAACAAGAATAAGAGGAAAATTATGTTCGAATTGAGTAAATAACATTTAGATATGAACATGGATATTTAATTATGTTGGATTGATCTCGATTTTATGATTTAAGTTTTGAATTTTATCTATAAATAGGAATTAATAATAATTTGATGGCTTTTATCGAATGTAGTTCTGATGTCAACAATTAGGGTTTGAGTGTATGTTATGTTATGCATAAACACTATTTTACTGAATATATATGTGTTTATATCATATTAAATGTCAAACTAAAAGTCGATTCATCGAAGCCCTAATGAAATATGAGTTGCGCTCAAGAATACAAACTTCGTTCAACTTATGTCCACTTTATGTCCACTTTATATGAGATCCATTTCATTCATTATTAAGAGAAATATGAAATTTGGCTAAAATTTGTTTATGTTTATTATCACTAATAAAAATAGTCCCAAATCATCATTAAAGTCAAGGATAATGGTTAACCATTTTGGTAGAGTCCCCCCTAAAATAGTAGGGGGACTATCCCTGACCTCTTTGTATTGAAATAGAATTTAGAGCTTTTATTTAATTTGAGAGACTCTCAAAATAATAAACAAATTGTATAGAATTACTCAAATATGATCTAGATGTTACTTTAGAGCTTGTTCTTCTCATTAATTCCAGTACTTTCATCCGCAATACTTTTGTTTAATTATTTTGATTTACAGGGATGGCTATAGGGAGTATAGGGGTTATGAGTACCCCCTCGACAACAAGAAATTGTTTTAAAAAAATGTTATAAAAAGGTGACCCCAAACTAATTATCGTCATTTTAGAGACAAAACAACAAAAAATTTATTTAAATTCTATACTTAATAAACGTTAATATTTTAAATAAAAAGTCAATTTTTAAGTTTATATGACTGTAATATATTTTTATTTATTTAAGTATTGTGGTGACCATCACTGAATTTCATTAAATTGTCTTAATTAAAATCCTAAAAAAATTTAATTAATATTTTAAACTTTCAATGAATTATTAATTTATTATTTCCTTTAAATTATATTATTTAAAAAAAATAGTTTAGAATAAAATGAAAATAATTTAGACTCAGATTTAATTCAATAAATATTTGTAAGAATAACAAGGTTTAGCTAAATCCAATGATCGCTATATTTATTCTATTAAATTACGAAAAAAGAACTAAACGGCTAATTTTTCTGGTTTAAATTTAAGTTTGTTCTTTTTTTTGAAGTGTATACCATGTATAGATTCATCTGTTTATGACACTGGTGTTTTAAATATAATTAGTTAAAATTGATAATTATATGGTTTATTAAGTTGAAAAATAGAAAATTTAGAAAGAATTACCTTAGAAGAATTACTTTATGAAATAGTTCTTTTGAATGTCGACTCCCACTCCTATTTCTTCATCATATTTATAATCTTTAATTCATTTTAGAGTTTTTATTTTAAAAAAATACTTTTTCGAACATTTTTTACTCTATAATTAAATCTAAAATTTAATCGATTTTATATTTTAATACATTAAATGATAAAATAATAAACTTCTAATAATAGATGTAATAATAGATGAATAGTGCAAACAATACAAGTTGCAATTTTTGCCTGGATTACTATCAAAGCACTATACAAAAAAGATCAAATTATAACCATGTTAGATTTCATAATATGCTCTTTGAAAAAATGATTAAGCTTAATTAAATTTTTGGTATAATACATGTAGTAAAAAAAGAAATGTTTTAATTTTATTACCTTGCCTATTTCATTTTATTTACTGCTTAGTTAATCTTGCCCCTTTTCAAACTTTAATACATCAATAATTTTCCTAAGAATAGTTTTAGGGCCTAAATAAGTGATCCTATAAATTGATTATCTCTTCTCTTTATATTTATAAAATAAGTAACATGGTATTTTATTTTTTAAATTTTACTGCAAGTTATTTTACCATGGTTTGGTTACCTTTTAAAGTAATTTAAACACTTATCAAAATTGTCTAAATTATGCAAAAAGGTTTTTTTAATATACAATAATTTAACTTGATTATGTAAATAAATTCTACTTCCTAGATCAATTTTAAAAATTGATTTTTCAAATTAAAATAATTCATTAAAATTTAAAAGTTTTAAAAAAACAGTTTAAATGCAAATTACAAAAAATCCTTCAAAGATAGGTAATAGAAGCAGATGGAGCAAGGTAAATTCGCAATCTTCAAAGTGATTTTTATAATAAAAGAGTTCACTAAATAAAAAATGTTTTATAAAAATTAAATTCTTATCTAATCTTATAATTTGTGCGATTCATTCAATAAATATACCATTTTTTAGGTAATTATAAATTTCAGTTTTCGGACAAACATTTTAATTAAAATTGTATTCAACTTAATTGAGTGAAATTCAACTGAAATGCTTATCATTTGATAAATAAAATTTGAAGCCCGGATTCCAAAACTACTGATAAGACTAAAATTATAGCTCATTCCCGGGTCAATGCTCAAGGGAATTTTTGATTTATTCCATTTAGCCATCAAATAATCTTGCTCTGAAAATTCAAGTAGAATTGCCAATGTAATTAGTCACGAACAGGGTATCAACTAAAAATACCCCTACAAATTGATGATAATTTGACCAAAATTGAACCCCAAATCACATCTTTATATTATTCCGTTTTCTTATAATTGTAGACATGATTTGTGCTTTCATTTATTGAATTATACTTATATTTAATAAATTACCATGATATTAACAATCATTTGAATTGTTAGAATTAAACGGTTTAAGCTTTGCTTTTAATAATTCATTAGTAATGAGTAATAATAACTAGGAGATTGTTATTAATTTTGGCAGAAATAGCCCTCATTTGATACAATTAAATCACTTTGAGCTCAATATTTCCTATTCTTTTGACAATTCAATGAATGCGTGAAATGTCTGGAATTCATATTTTGGTCATAATTTCATGTAATGAAAGGCATTTATTTATTTTATAACTTATTATTAATATATGAAACTATTGATGAAAATATAGGTTTGACTTTTTTTCAACGCAATGATTGAAATGCCTTTTCATTACTGATTTATCAATAAATAATTGCAATTCAATGAAAAATTTTATTTTTTTCAAAATCATTTCGCTTTATCGATCAGACAAGATGTGCAAGGTGTTCACTTGTTTAATCTATGCAATATTCAAAGCTTCCTTTAAAAGCCTTATTGAAAGCATATAAACTATTTATAGAAGCAAGAGACCTTGCATCTTTAAAGTATTTCCCTCATATTTAATTATGAAATAAATTCAAAATTTTAGTGAAAGTTTCAGAGCCCAGAGCTCTTTCTTTACTTAAGGTTAAAGAAAAGAAATTCAATTATTTACTCCAGACTTTCTCTTTAATATCATTTCTTAGATATTTTTGTGAAATTTAATCATATATTCAGTTGTTTTTAAAAAGTTTTTATAAAATTCCAGTGAGTTTTACCTCGATTTTAATCATTACTTAATTAGAATAAATTTTCTATTAATGAAAGTAATAAGTTTAAAGCAAATGAAATGTCAGTATTAGTACCAAAAAATGTTAATTTCATGACTAAAAAAACCCAATAATTTTAATTTCTTAAGTAATATAAAACTAATGAATTCGTGCGAAAGCATTCATAAAAGCGATATTAAACTAATTAAATGTTTGGAGAAAATTATATATTCAACTGAATTCAATTCATTAGACGTGAAAATATTGATCTTAACTTATGATAAAAAAAAGGTTTTAATTAAATTCAGGTGAGATTTTCAGTTTATCAGCGCTTTTCATCATATCTTCACTTTATTCTCAGATCATATCTGAGATAAGAAGTGAAGGCAACAGAAAAATTCCAATCGATTTCTATTTGATTACTATTTCTTACGATTGACACAAAAATTACTTTTTTTTATGATCGCTATTATTCCAGACTTTTCTTTTGAGCCATTCTTTAACTCAAATCGAAGTGAAGGTTAAGAACCCCAAAGGCTTAGACAACAAAAAAATTCACATCCAATCCATCGCATCCATGAGTTTTGTTTCCATCATATCTAAGGCTTTAAGCTCTGCAATGAATATCTTTTCAATAGCTCTCTCTCTCTCTCTCTCTCTCTCTCTCTCTCTCTC
>JAQIXI010000317.1:0-26853 GCA_034700165.1 Galumnidae sp. Gr-Ori-00277
TCCGTTCCATAGTTTGAGTTCCAAACGGAGCGAACAAATTCGTAATCGTTGTCACGAGAACCCCAAAACTTGGGTTTCAGTTCTTCGGGTGGTTTCATATCCTTAATATGTCTTCGCAGTGAACTGAGAAGTTTTTTAGTGGATTTGACTAAACCTAATATTAGTGTTCGCACTCTTTATAAGACTAACCATTTCTTTGATTTCCATTTCGCGCTCATTTGCGATCTCTTCTTCAGTTTGAGTTTCGAGACCATAAAAGCCATATATATAGTGGGCAATAACTTGGTATTTGTCTCTTTCTTCAATATCCAAGACATCTTTTGTTTTCATTTGTTCCAAAGCATCCAAATGTTTAGTCAAAATAGGTTCCGGTTCTTTACTTTCATCACAGGGCACAAAATGAGGGAATGGTGGTCTTGTTGTGAAGACGTCATCTGAGTCTTCATTCCTTTTGTCATTAATGATATTTTCTTGATTTGGCTCTTTTTCATTCTTCTGATTTGACATTTTTAACGACTTTTGTCTTAAAATTGATTTTCAAAAAAAACTATTTATTTTTGATCCGTTTATGGGCTCAGAATTAGTCTCCGAAAAGTTGAAAAAATTGACTCCCGTTCCCGAAGAACTCCCTAAGATCTTGTCCCGTCCTGTCCCGCTCCCTTAGAGGCTGATCCCGCCCCGTCCTGTCCCGTTCCCTATAGAGAATCTCTATAATAAAATATCACCTTAAAAACATTGTTTTGCATTTATAACTCCTTATTGTCATTATCTATACAAAGATATAAATATAAATTAAAATTGGATTTAATAAAAAACAATTGATTTTTAATTTCACTTTTAAACCAATGATTTATTTGTTATATTTAAAATTTATTAATGCTTTGAAATATATAGGGATCGGGACGGGACTGAATCTTGTAGCTACTTCTTGTAGAACTACTACTTGTAGAACTTGTAGCCCGATTCGCTCCCGTGCTAATATTTTCACTCCCGTTCCTGTCCCGTTCCTGTCGGGATCGGGATTCCTGCGGGTCCTGCCGGAATCGGGAGTCCCGTTTCGGAGACTACTGTGTATCTTAAACCACTTTAAATTTTTAAAAAATTCCAAAACTTGTGTAAAATTGAAAATAGAAAAAATTTCTGGGTTTTGCCATTGAGCTAATACTTTTAGCATGATTATTAAAAATGTTCAAATTTGTACCCTCCACTAAAATATTCACTGCTCAAAAACTAAGCAAGCTAATTCAATTTCGTTTAATGAAAATTTAACTAGATATATTAAGCTAAAAATAAATTTCAGGATCTAGAAAAATATGCTTGTTGAAAGAAAAGATAAATCAAAATGCTTAAAAATAGCTAAAATAGTGTGAAATGTTAAGGAATTATTCCCCCCTATATCAAGGTAAAGTGCAAAAATAAAGTCCGTTCCTCAACTATGAATAACCCTATACTTTAACAATACTCTTACTAATGAACTTGCAAAATTTAATATAGAGTTGAGGAACGGACTATTTTTTCACATTTTACAAGAATATAAAACCCGAATTTCAGTACTTTAGGAAATAAGACAATTAAAAGTGGTTGAGTTCGTTATGGATTTACCTATAAAGTCATAAAAATTAATCATATTATCGGATAATCACCAGAAGTTCTCTATGAAACTCAACTAGCTTGTATTTATAAACTTTGATCCCCTCTACTGACAATTTGATGCTGTACTAAGATGGTAGCAAGATGAAACTTTAAACAAAATGTTTCTTGGGTTGTCCTATATTTGAATATCACGTTAAACCCAAAATATAAGCTAGTTGAATTTATTGGAGAAAGTGTTAGTTGTTTACCCTGGTAAGATAATAAATTATCTAATTGACAGTCTATTAAAATCTATTAAAATAGACTGTCTCAGTTAGGTTAATTCAAAGTCACAAAATAAAATGCCAAGTTCATTTTCAAAGGCTATAATAACGAAATATAATTTGAATTATATGACAATATATGACAAACCGAATGAATTCAAAAAAGAAGTGATTCTTTGAAGACCAGTCGTTATATTTTGAGTGAGTTCTCGGTTTTGCCAGTCGTCTAACACTTCAGTTCTTTGCGGAGTATCCAAAGCATCGTAAGAGTCGATTGACTTAAGGGATAATTGACTCGAATTTTTTCGATTCATATTTTCGATTAAATGTTTATTTTTCTAAATATTTACCAAAATATTAGTAATCGATTAAAAAATATGAAATATCAATGATTTGGTTGTTTCTGACGGAAATCCTAATGACTTATTGATAAAATCTCTGACTAATGAAAGTATTTTTGTGTTATATTTGAAAATTTCTTACGAATCCTTTAAATGATTGATTCAATTGAATCCATTAATTGAATTCCATTTAAACATTTATATCAAAATAATTTTCCAGAACTTTAGAAAAGTTTCGGAATATTTTATTAACAAATAGTTATTTAATTTATAAATCAATTTATAGTCCATATATTACTTGTCTATCAATTTATACTTAAACTTTTATTTTATTACTAATTGTTATAAAATTAAAACATTTTTAAGTTATTTTCATGCATTGCATAACAACTCTGTAAAGTGATGGGACAAATGCATTTACACTCAATTTGAAATACCCCAACAATTATACTATTTTTGAAATCATTATTAAACCTCAACTAATGATTTTTTTATTAATAAGTTTTTGATAAAATTAGAAATTATTTCAATGTTTGAAATATTATTCGATTAAATATTTGAGTAGAAATAAAAGTTATAATAAAATATATAACATTTGATTATGAAATCTTTCGTAAAACATTGTCTTCAGATATTGAAGTAATAGATGTTAATGTGATGAACAAAAGACCAAAAAAGGTTTTTAAAAATGATTATTAATGAAATGAAGTACAAATAATTGTGATTTTTCTCTTTATTTACTATAAATCAAATGCAAAAACACTAATAATTTTTAAATCAAAATAATTTTCTTAAAGTTCTAAATAATAAATTATTTTCACTAAAATATTAAATCAAATAATTAGTTCAAACCTCGAAAGGATTTCTAATTTTAGTGTCATTTGAAATCATGTTCTAGTTTAAGCATGTTCAATTGTTCCATTGTTCAATTATTAATTTACTTATTGTTTTCTATATTATAATTTTAATATTCATTTATAACTTGAGAAGTCAATTGAAATTATCTTTGAAATGATTAAGTGATTCATTACAATATGTTTATGTTTTCAATAAATATTTATTCTAAACTTTTGTTATTAAACAAACATATGATTAAAAAAAAGTCTTGCAAACAGTTTTGCAATATTTGTTTGTAAACTATAATTAAATCCGGAAATCATATGTTTTTTTTCTCGAAATTTAATAAATTCTTTTAGTCATAAGTTGTTGTTTTTGTATTTTCAGACTATTTGTCGACAATTCCTATCAATTATTTGATCGTAAATACTATCAATTTTTCTAAGAATTCTAATGTATTTCAATTTTGTAATCATTTATTGCTAGAGCCTACAAATTCCCCTTTTTTTCTTAATAATGATTTCGAAATAACAAAAAAACAATTATTACGATATAAACTATATTTTTATATTACAATTCAATCTCACAAACTAACTAGGCTATTTAGTTTAATATTAAGCTATTTTTATTTATAACAAGGTATTTTTCAAATTACGAAAATTATTCCAAACAATTGAAAAATTAAATAAAGAATTTAAGTTTTCCTAATTTGTCTTCTAATACAACATTAATATTGTTTAGGTATTGGGCTATTGCTAGGTTATTGTTGGGTTATTGCTAGGTTACTGTCGGATTATTGCAGGGCTTCAAGAATATGATAAACAGAATTTGTTTTGAAAACAGAATTAGATAATATCGGATGTTTGATAGAAAATGGGTGGACACTATTGAAGCACATTTTTCTATAATCTTATCTCTTGTTATCTCACTTTTACTCCTCTAATATACAAATGTGGCAAAAGTCCGACTCTTTTATAATCCATTGCAAACAAACAATGATTTTTTTGAATGAAAGATCAAATATCGCGTCATTTCGATTGAATGACAACTTTGTAATTCTATAATAAAAATGTTTCAATAAGTAGTCCATTACTAATCCATATGTAGTCCATAACCTCATTTAGATTTTATGCAATTAAATAATGCAATTAATTGATTAACTGATTAGTTATCACTCTTTTGATAGTCGACGAACTCAAGAATGAAACAAAAGTATTAAACTTTAGGTAAAATTTATGAAAATTAGTCTAAAATATATTCTATTGATTGTAATTAAGACAAATATTTAATTGTCAGACATATCAGTGATTGTATCACTCATTCCATGACTTTTTGGTTTTAATACCAATGAATAGCAAAAAAAGTTTTTCGGATTAAAAAAATTATTGTTATATCAGAGGATTGACGTCCATATCATATATCAGATACTAATTGACATTTTTTTCCTACAAATTCTTTGAATGCATTCAATTTATGAATTCTCTGAAATAATGAAAGGTTTCATCAAATTTTCATCCAATATATCGATTCATTAAAACTAAAACTTTTCTCATATTTCCTGATATTAATTGAATAAAAGTTTATAAAAAGATGTCATTTAAATACATCTTAAATATATTTTATAATTTCTTTAAAGACAAGAGTATTGTTTTTCCCAAAAAATACCCAAGTTCCAAGTATTGAGTAATTAAAATCAGGGAATTTTTTACTTTAAAAGTGATTCTCATTAAGACAAGGATAACAAAATGGTTTTCATTTGATATAAATTTATTTTATTCACAAATTTTGAGCTATAAATCAATAAAATCGAGTAATTTTTAAAATATCTTATTTTTAAAAAAATCAGAGAAAAAACATAAATAATTTTATATAAAAAAATTAGTTAAAAATAATACAATAATAATAATAATCTCAAGAATTGTGCGTCAAATCAGTTTTTTGGTTATTTAATACATTGTTATTAAAAATACATTTTCGGACACAATTAATGACTGCTTCACTAATATCATTAAATACATGTAAACCAGCCCTGACCGCCATATCGGAGAGGTAGGCGCGGCCTCTATTGTAATCCTTGATCGCTGTGGCCGTCAACTAATTAAAAATAAATCGTAAATATTATTAATAATTTGATTAAAAAATAAGTAAAGACTGACTTTTTCGCCCTCAATAACGCACTCGTCGTCTAAATATTGAATACAAAGGACGACATTCCTTCCAATTCCGACATAAAAAGCGGCCTAAAATCAAACTAAATATTAGATTCAATAAAATTGTTAAACACTAATAACAGACCAAAATCATTGCCGAAAGAGCTCTGGTTTTATTACTTATGACAAATAATAAGATCCGACTCTTTTCAATGGCCGACGACTCCACTGGAATTCGCTCTTCATTTAGGACTTCATTTTGAGATGAAAAATAAGTTAAACCGTATTTTCTGTTCAATAAAATAACATTAAAGTTGTTTCGATCAATAGTGGTATTAATGCTGACCGAAGTAATGGTATTGCGATGTCGTCTCTCCACGAGCAGAGTTGTGAGGCAGAACCTCCTAAGTAGATATCGTTGTAATGAGCATCATATGGAATATGTTGTCGACTATTAGATGACTTGAAAACACTGTTCACTGGTTTTAAGAGCCATTCAAATGGTTTGGAAATGGGCTCTAAAATCACTTCGAGTTTATTCATAATATTTGGGCCCAACTTTTCATTTGTACTGATTTGAGATTTTATTTCAGTTATTATATAACAAAATTCATCGAAATTTAATCTAATTTCGTCACAATTAATAGTTCTTAATTCAGAATCACTTCGTTTGAGGCCTTGAATCCGTCCGATCGCTATTTCATGTAAATAATGATTAGATAACTCCCAATTCGTTAGAGTATGAAAAGCGAGTTTCGTATCACTTAAAGTGATTTCTCCTTTTTTCTCGATATCGAAAGAGTCAAACACTTCCCGCCATTTGTCGATTGATCGCACCGTTGCTGCACTTTCTTTATGTAATATACCCTGAGGTTTGTTTCCGTCCCTTAAAATTGTTGCCACACATTCCAAAGCCTCAGGAATTTGTTCGAAAATGGGAAGACCTCTCTTCTCAACAATATATCGGAGATAACACTGTGCCTGACGTAAACCTTTGAATTCTCTATTGTTTTAATCAAATTAATTATAAATATTTGACAAAACATTTAAACAAACCTTTCAGTAATAATCTCTCCGTCGACGACGTGAACAGCCTTTCCTTTTAAGTCTTGAGTAAATACTAGAATGAGTGTTCTTTGAGAGCCCAGAATAAACGCCGATTCAATCATAGCAACTATTCCTCGGGTCTGGTTATCGATAACGAAAAAGAGAATTTCTGCGCTCTAAACACAATACAATATTATGAGAATATTCTGAGCAATAAGTAAATGATAGTAAACTGACCTCTTTTGCGCTCCACTCGAGTTCAATGAGTTCTGGTCTCCACTGCGAGACTTGCTATCAATGCAAACAAACATTTATTTAAACATAAATTCATTAGAATATAATAAATACCGGATTATAATAAGTAATTCCCAAAGTTTTGAGTTTAGGTATGGCCACTTCGGTCCTCCAAGTGGTCGGATTGCAAGAACCGCCCAAAAATACTTGTTTGCGATTTGTCGACATATCCTTTGAATAACACATTAATTGTTAATAGAGTAGACTTTCGGCGAAAACATAGAAACAATTGATAGAATCGATGCCCACTTTAAACATTTGGAGCATTATTTTGATGTTTTGGTGTATATATAGTTTGTGTTTGAATAGTGTAGTGAAGTGTCGCCGCTTTAACACCAAATGATTGCCAATCAGTTGTTTCACTAATATTACAGTATTTATGTTGTCATTCACTCAAACACTAATGACATCACAATAACAATAACATCAGTGCCTCTACAAAGAGGACACCAGAAAACACCACAAAACTAATACTTTACTCAAATTAATTACTATTTATTGCGAAAGTTTTTCATTTTTTTTAATAATTACTCTTTAGTTAATGTGAATTAAAAGTTGAGAATAAATATCTAATAATAGTTTATCAGCCAATGATTGGACATAAAATGTGTACTAAAAAAACTAACAATAGTTGAGAGTATTTTGCAATCATTGCAATCATTGCGCAGTCGATCCATACTTTCAATTATTGTAGAAATTTTATCGAAACACTTAATTAAGACTTTGAATACACTTTCAACAGACTTTTCCCAAATAATATATTCTAATACAAGAATTTCTTGTAACTCAATATTATAATAATCTGTTTATTTTATATACATTTCTGTTTCACTTTATGCTAAAAAACCTTATATTTATGACAATTCACTCAATTAATTATTAAATGATTGAAAAAATAATGTTTAAAGTTTTCATTAGTTTTACTGACAAATAAGGATTGCATTGAAAATTGTTTATAGTTTAGAAAAGTGACGAACAGATGTCTTAACTTTGAGATACAGTCAAATCCGTTATCTAATTAGTGATTTAATCAGAAAGTTATGTTAAACTTACCTAAAGTTTACATTTTCCATCTCTTTTCGCTTTAATAAATTAGATGTTATTATTATTGTAGTAATTGAGTGACAATTTAATAACAAACGATTGTTTGCATCAAATTAAGGGAAATTCAAAAATACTTCATTCAATTGAATCCAATTTTATATGCATTTAGAGCTCAAAAGAGCCCAAAAGAGCCCTCTTTTGTCTCTCAAACAAAATATATTCTTATTTCAATTATTGTTTTTTTTTGCCGAATCAGATCTAAATTTAAAGGATTTAATGAAAGCTTTTGATGAGACAATAAATGTCCATAACATTGGTTCCAGTGATTCCAGTTTTGACGAACCAATCGCTGTAATAACGTTTGAAAAATTGGTGCGAATTATGAGTTTTTAAATCAATTTCTGATTGTTTCCAAATCTCTTCACTTGAATGACAGCATTCAGTTATAACTCCCGCGACATCAGTTGGTCCGTCCTCTCCATCTGTTCCGCCGCATAACATATATAATCCTTTAATTGAATTTTTATTAACTGTTCGGTAAAAAGAAAGAGCCATTTCTTGACAGCGACCGCCCAAACCTTTCAATTAAAGTTTCAGAATTGAAACTAAAAAAAAACTAAAGTTTTACCGATTTTAGAGTCCGTCATATTAACAGTTGTTTCTCCCCCTCCGACCCAACAAATTCCTTTGAAATTCTTTAATTCTTCGTCATTTGGTTGATATTTAGTAGCCATTTGCACCCATTCCTGTGCCACAAGGCTGGCCTCACCACTGATTGTATTCCCCAAATAAATGACTTTATACCCCAAGTGTTGGGCAGTATTTTGAGCGGTGTTTAGGGCTACGGAATTGTTTCCAATAATTAAATTATTCAATAATTGGTTGGAATGACTGCAAACTAATTCTTTGTCTTCACTGAGAATAACATTTTTCAGTTCATTTGTTATATCGATATTAAAATCATTAAGAATTTTAAGCGCTTTTTCTGATGGTCTCAAACCGTCTTTTTTATTAAGAACAGTGGGTCCGCTCCCTATTAAATGTATCGGGTCATTGATTATATCACTTATTAAAAAAGAGATCATTTGCACAGAATTGGGTTCATTTATGGCAATATTTGCTAATTTTCCGGACTTGACTGCACTCAAACAACTGCGAACTGTATTTAACTGATCGATAGTCGCACCTGATTTTACTAATCGGGAAATAAGTTTACATTTATCTTCGAGTGTTATTCCCGGTTTGGGTAATGATAGTAGAGCTGAACCCCCGCCCGATATAAAGCATATAATCATTTGATCCCTATTTGAAGACTGAATTTTCGATGTTTTGCAAACTTTAATAATATCTACGATTTCTTTAGTCGTTTGCATTGACTTAATGTCCGGCATATTATGAAGTGCACCCGTTTCATATCGAACTCCATATTTGCTAAATAATGAACTTTTTGTGGTCGACCCAATCGGAACACTTAATAATCCGCTCACTATCGATGGCTTTTGATTATTATCTGAATTACTAACGAAAACATCGAATTGATTGAGAAATTGTTCGCACATTAGAAGAACTGCTTTACCTATAATTATGAAGTCATTAAAATTAGAGAGAAAGTGGTCAGTAGTGATCAGAAGTGACAAGAATGACATACCGGCGCCCAAAATATAAATGTCTTTATTTTGAAGCGAAAAACTTTTTTCCACATTTTGTGAGAAATTTTTTATTAAGAGTTCGTTTCCTTTCAATTCAATAAAGTTTTTAATCAATGAATTGGGTTTCACCGCTTCCACTGATTTGTCGTAAATTAGTCTCAAATCATTCCTCACTGAAGACATAATTGTCCGAAACATTGAATTAATTGATTCGAGTTTTATAACATTTTATCAAATGTTTACTATAATTAAAGTGATAACTGATTGGACTGTATTCCACTCAAAGCGGTTCTTACAAATTCCGTAAAACCACTCAACTCTTCAATTAATTATTAAAAAATTGTTTGGAAACTTATCTTTAGTTTTGTATTATTTTGTGAACTTTCTATTATATAATTTAGTTTAATAAAAACTAGCATGTTTATTTATGTATATATAGTAAAAGTGTTATACACAATGTGTACTATGCATTTAACAAAAAATATTTTCCTAGACTATAATGGATTAGATTAGCATGGCCAAAAATATTATGCAAATGAGCTTATAATTCGTTGAACTTATGTCACTCATAGAAAATATGGATCATTTTGGGTTCAAAATTTGAACTTCAAATTATTGAACTTATGATCTTGGCCTTGCTAAGATTATACTCAAATGTATAATTATCAGGGATACTACTGTATATTATGAACTTTTAGAGTATAGAGTGTCAAAAATATTTGAGCGTATGATAACTCAGATAATTAAATGTTTATTAAATGATAAGAAATAGAGTCTATTTAATAGACAATAAATAAAAATCAAATAATTTCTTCATTTCAATGTTTGTCATTTCAATTAGAAATCAATTTAATTTGTTTTTCTTAAAAATGGTGTCTTTGAATAAAATGTTAAGAAGTCGTCGCATTTATTTCATTCATTATTTAAAACATAACTTATAAACCAAGATATTAATTCAAACTTAATTTACATAAAAATTAATCAAGATACTTTTGAAACTTACGTTTAAAGATGAACCACAACAAATTGACAATAAACTTATTGTATTCTGCGAAGACTTTCTTTAGGTGAGAGCTATACCGCAATAAGAATTTATTGAAAAATATAAATAATCAAAAACAGAACAAAATAGTTAGCACTTAGACTTTAAAATTGTAATTTAATACCATTGAACCGCCAATTGATCCCTACTCTGTGCTCATCGCATGGCCTCTACAGCTAAGGACTCATTTTGAGTCCTAAAGCGCTGAAGAAGACAAGTTACCTGTCGAAAGTCTCTGCAAAATAAAATAAGTTTATTGTCAATTTGTTGTTATCTCAATTGGTTCATCTTGAAACGTAAGTTTCAAAAGTATCTTTATTAATTAACTTACATAGTTTTGAGTATTAAAAATTGAGTATTTAAATTCAATGAAACTAAATTTACACCTACGCTCAAATATTTTTGACACTCTATATCCTAAAAGTCCAAAATTTGGTGCCACTAATAATTATAATCCCTATAATTGAATAATAGTTTAAAGCCTGAGATCTTATTATTAAAACTATGTTTAGACCAGACTATAGGTCTCTCTCCTTAAGGAACCCCTCTTTTGATCCAATACTAAGTCTATTATATAAATTTTGTATCCCTTGAGCCTCCTTTTGATGTCAATGATTGGATCTGATCTATGATCACATGTTCTAAACTCAAAAAATGTTCTGCAGGGCATCGGATGTCCGGCTCTCATTAGGTATGGAGGGATCCGGGTGACTCTACTCTAGCTATTTTCTTCTCACATATTAAAATATTTAGTTATAAATTTGTTTAATAACGAAGTCTTGATTTAATTTTTAATAAAATTTTAATAAACAATTTTTTATGATTAAAGGAATGTTTGAGTAGAGACTGACTCTCACTCTCTCCTGACCTCAAACTAAATACAAAGTTTAAACTTTCAATTTTGTGTTTAACCTTCAAAATAACATTCAATTAAATATATTTTGAAAATTCATGAAAACATCGCATTAATTATTGTTGAGTACATCACAACTACAGAGTATCACAGAATCAAAACAAATTCAATCTCAATGTCATTCGGACACAAACTATAGAAACCAAGAGTAATATTGGCTAAGAATTCATAGAATTTTTATGTTTAGAACACTTAATAATGTGTGGCCTCCGAAAGAGAGAACCCATTTGACAGATAATTGAAGAGATAGTTGTTATCACATTTAATAAGTAAAACAGTTATTATTTTATGAAATATCAATAATTTTGAAGAGAATTCTGATTCAATACCAAAGAGTGAAAGAAATGATAAGTAAAAGATAGCATTTTTAGCAAAACTATTGGTTTTGAATAAAGTTATTATAAATGGCATTGGAATTGAATTAATTGTTTTGCCTCGAGTTCTGATTCAAATGTTGTTAAATTGAATTTTCTTAAAGAAATGGAAATAAGAAAAATAACTCCGATTTAGGATCAAAGCCAAGAAATTTTCATACTTTTTAAGACAGATTCAATACTTTTCAATACTTTTCAATACTAATTATTAAATTTGAAATTTTACTCATTTTTATAAGAGAAGGACATCAGAAGACATCTGAAGACAGAATTTCATTATTAATTATATTTCGATCAAAATTTGCTAATTTTCTGAATAATTCATAAATGAATCCTATATTTCATAAGATTTTTATTTAAAAAACTATTGGATTAAGAATTAAGATATAGTTCTATGCGTTTAATATGAGTTCAATATTCGATTAATTGTCGGTAAGTTGGAAGTGGTCGTCCTTGTGCTACTTTGTGCCACTTTGGCCAACACTCCCCGCACACCCAGAATCTCTACTTTCATAAAAGATAGAGAGAGTGAGAATGAGAGAGAGAGAGAGAGAGAGAGAGAGAGTGAGGGAGAGAGTCTCTTCCACTCATTACAATTGGTATCAGAGAACAGCATTTAATGAGAATTCACAGCGAAAGTGATTGAACTAAAAAGACATCTCTTCTCCAATATATTGCTCTGAATTGGCTTCGAGTGAATAGCTTTGAGCCAAACCTGAGAGTGACTCTCACTTTCGTTTATAAGACGTCCCGCGCTTTTTATATAAGGTTTAGGTATTATATTAAGGCATTTGATTTAAAGTCAAAATCCTGGCCGGAGTAGTGATAGTAGTAGTCAAGTGTAGTCAAGGACAGACAATAAAGTCAAGAAACTTATCGGTTGGCAATACTTCACTGCAATTGTAGCCATACTATCCTCTGACTAATGAGGGCTTTGGCCGATCCGAGGGCTGGAGCTTCAGACTGATGCTTACCTGTCAGACCTAATATAATGTATATGTCCTCACTCGTCGTTATATGTGTGAGTTTGGGGTAAATGCATCAAAACATTCGCCAATAACACCGACAACTACTGCACCGGTCGTTCTCATTAACTATCAAAAGAAGAAAAGCATAAAACAGTCATAAATTTAATCAAATTCAGCCTAAGATTAGACGTTTCCAGAAGTTATGGTCGTATAGTCTTTTAGTCTTATAGTCTCTCATTTATAACAAATAGTTTTCGTCATTTTTTCTTTTATTCACAATTCTTGGAATTTTTCGATTCTTACATAAGTTTTGATCTCTAAATGAAAGGTTCTATCAATCGATTGGAGTCGAACACATTTGCACCTCATCTTCAGGTTGAATATCTTTAAAGTAAGCTCAGTAGGCATCGAGAGAGTAGGAGAGAGTAGGAGAGAGGGAGAGAGAGAGAAGGAGAGAGGGAGAGAGAGAGAGAGACCTAAACTATTTTAAAGGTTAATGTAATTTAAGGGCGAATGTACTGATGGTATTCAATGCACTTTTACAGAAAGAGAAAGAAAATGAAAAATAAAATAAAATATATCCACAAAATCGTGAAACCATTTAAAAGACTTCATTTGAATGGATATTCAGGAAAATCTTTATTTAAATTAAAAAAACAACAAAAATGTATTTTTTCTTCAGAAATGTATTAACAAATTTCAAATTATTTTAATTCGAAGTTAATGAACAGCACTTCAATGAATTGAAATAAAGTTATAAAACTATGTTATCGTAAATCAAAATAATTCTTATCGACAAAAGAAAACTATTTTCTAATAAAAGAAATTAAAATAAATAAATAAAATTTCGAAACAATAATTAAATTCAATTTGTCGTATGATTTGTTGAATTAGGAAAGACTTGCAAACACTCCAAAAGAGATTCTTTAAAAGTAGTGAACTCTAAATCAGCTTTAATTGGGGTGTAATTAATAAATCATTAGAAGTAATATATGTCAGGATTATTATGTCATTATTATGTCAAAAATAATCACTGCTATCAACAAAACCTGAGGGAAAGTAAATTAACTCTTTGAAACCTTAACATCATTTTAATGCTCTACTCGTTATCACGTTTGCCATATCTGACAGTTTTTTCTAACTGTAAAACTACTCAATTAATAATATAAGGAATTTAAGCAGGGTATTTCACAAATCTTTCACTTCTATTTATTAATCATAATTTCTCAATCATAACATATTCTTTACTTCAATTGTCAACTCTTTAAGGCTTTAACACAAAAAAAAATTATTGACTTTTTTTTAAATTTTGTGGAAATTTTAAAGTAAAAACTTTTGATTCAATTTTGAATAAAAATTTGTTTCGTATAATAAAATGTCTGAAAATTTAATTTTTGACAAACGATTAATTTTTGGAAAAGAATTGAAGGCATTATTCTTATAACTTCTTTGCCTCACTTTTATTAAATGCATAGAAATGTGAATAAATAAGAGAATTGAGGATAAAATATTTGGCTCCGCACCAAAGCCTGTCCTTCGGATTAGGAAAAATGTATAAAAAAGGTTCAGTGACTTTATAAAGATCGAGGGGTAGGCCTTAATGAAGTCAATACAATAATTATATTAATTACAAGATAGACCTTGATTATGATAGGATTAATGCAGTGCTTTAGTGAACTGCCTTGACTTCACTCTTATCAGACCTTCAAAAAGTATTGTCTTGTGATAAGCACTTCATCGCTAACACCATTTTTCAGTCAATAGGTCTCCACTCAATTCTTCCGCAGTAAAAATAAGTGCAAAAATTAAGGCTTTATATGAATAACACTTTTGATTAGAAATTATCTAAAAATATGTTTCAGATATTCCAACAAAATTGAAACAAAACACGAATAAAAAGTAAAAGCGATTAAAAGTATTGGTTTAAAGACAGAAATTAATATCAACTTTCAAAAAGCAGTACAAACTGTACTTGTTCCTTCAAATTTTTAGTTATAAATGTTTACTTAACTTATATAAGTATAAATAACTGAGAATTAACTGTTATTTTGATTTAAAGTTTAAATTTTATGCTTTAGTTTTAAATATTGAAATTATTATCTCATTATATGACTCAAATAAATTCAGAAAATATTAAAACTAATAATTATTAAAACTTAATAATCACTAAAACTTTTACCTAAATGTTTGGATCACAGGATTTCAGGATATTTATTGATAAGACTTTTAATATTAACCTATGATTTGGTTTATAACAAAAGCGGATTATAACAAAAGAATGTCCACAATATATGGGATATTAATTAAAAGGTTAAATGGAGTTCACAAAAATAACCGTTTGAAAGGATATATTCTTAGCAAAAACTGATTCTTAATCGATGGGGACATTGAACCTGATTGATGTACTATCAAATAAATATGACCAAGAGCTGACAAATTTTGGGGAGAGCCTGTGCTAATTTGGATGACCCATATATAAGTATATATTATAGAAAAAAAAATTAATTTTTCATTTGAGCCACACTTTCCTTATGAGACTTTCCATTCTGAATGCTATTTGTTTTTTACCAATAATTCTGATTCTTCGATATTTGAATTTGATTCCATTAATCAGGGATGGCCAAAGACCTTGAACTCTAGGGGGTATTTTGGGTAAAAACTAGGGGGTATTAGAAGGGGTTTTTTGTAAGGCCTCAAAAATTGCTGATTTTTTAAATATGAATTTTTTGACTAATATTTTAGAATAATCAAGTTTAACCTTGTATAGTTGATATACTTAAGGAAAAAAAACATTTTTTTTCGAGGGGGTCCTTTTGCCTAAATTTATCACGGGGAAATTTTTTTAATGATTTTCCCAGGGGGGGTATTCCAGAATATACTCCTTTTGGCCATCCCTGCTATTAGTGATTTTTTCCGTTTATGAGATACTCATATAAAGGAAAGACAAGTTTCAATCAATTAATAAACATTTGAATAAATTTAGGGAAAAACTAATGAAAAATTAATAAAATATTTAATAATTGAATGTATAGTAAATAATATTATTGTGGAGAATATAAAAGTGTTTTTATTGAATTCTTTGCACAAAATTCATATCATTTCTCTAATTCGATGAAACTCTTGTGACGTAAGTCTTGTTTTGGAAGACTAGAGGTTGAAATAGGATTCGAAATATAGGCGGACACATTCGTAGACACATTTAGCTGAATGGTCTGTGCGGTTAGCACTCAATTTATAGAATATATCTGTCCATTCGATGCAAATATGATCTTCATTTTTATAAATACTAACTTTAAGTCAACGTTTAAAAGCATCGACTCTTTGCTTCTGGAAAGCATATTCTGAGTGACATTCGAAGAGTTACTATAACTTATGAAACATGACTTTCAATATTTTAATGATTTCACTTTTATTGTGTGCCTCTAATATCAAGAGTTCTCCACTGCCTGTAATCGATGGTCAACTTAAAACTTTTTGGTTTAATTATATTAATTCAACCCTTAATTTACTAAAAATCGCTGCAAAAGAAGTCTCCGATGAATCGAATTGTCGGCAACACATTCAGGAACTGATCGATCAATCGATTAGAGGCGAGCGTTGGGCCAATCAAAGTAAGTAATTATAACTTTTAATAATTAATTCTTTAATTAAATGAAGTAAAACTTCCTCTGAAGATAAACTTTAAAATTCTTGAACTTGTATTCAAACTTTCATCGGAGGGAAAGCCTAATATTCTACTAACACACTATTCCTCTCTTGACATTCACCTATTGATACAATTTTTTTCACTTAATTTTAAGTATTTTATGTTGAAATGTATTCTTGCGTTTCATTTAATACTATTTTTTGAAAACAATTCCTAAAATGTTTTAGTCATTCAATTCTTATAAAAAAAAGTGAGTTTTTAATTATGACTCAAATGTTAAAACAAAGATAAGGGAAATCACAAATAGAAGAGTGAGTTGGAGAGAACCACAACTCTTTTACCTACTTTCCCAAAGATATAATCCTGAGATAAGCACATTTATCCCAAGAACATTACATAATTAAGTTTTCACTATTTCTAAATCATTTACACAATTTTTAATCTGAAGTTTTTTTTTCATTAAACAGTTAATAAAACGGTTTTAATTTAAATCCTTTGATAATTAATTATTATCGTATCAAAAGCCTATCAGAAAAGTCAGTCATTATAGCAAAGGTCGAGATCTTTCATAACTATTAGCCCCGAGTTCTTAGAAAAGTGAAAGTTGTTTGAGTTGTTTCCCTCGTTCTTAAAAAGCAGTGAAAAGTGAATCATAAGTTATTTTCAACAAATAATGTTTTCAGTTGTCTGCCAACAAAATGGGTCATCAGAAAGCTCCTGGTCTTTACATTTAGATTCTTAGATATTGTTTTAATATCAGCTAAACTTCTCTTATTAAAAAAAAGTAATCAAATGCTTCTAACAAATACTTCAAATACTTTTTATGAAGTAATGGAAATATTTATTACAATTTGTCAGTAAAAATGTTCATTTATCAAGTATAGTGTAAACAAGGACATTTTTTAATAAATTTGTGGAATTCAAAAAAAGTTAAATTTAAATTTTATTCAAATATGAATTTTGAATAAAATCGAAGGATATTTTAAACCACAAAAAGCATGAATTCGTCGATAATTTATTGAAATTTATTCAATAAATTTATGGAATTCTTACAAATATTGAAATCTAACGCCTATTCAACTGTAAATTGAAAATAACAGAAATGCAATGAAAATATAAAGAAAAGTTTCTTTTGATCGCTTAATGATATGATCCCAAAGGAATAATTGAGTTTATTATCCAATATTTAGAATATAATCTTTTAGGCCATAAACTCTATCATAAGCACAGGTGTATTGAACACGATTTTTAACACCTGAGAGGACAGTGTGTTTAACATTAGTCTATTTGTTGAGTGTGTTGTGAGCGGACAACTTCTAAAAGGGATTACTTTCACTTTTGAGTGTTAGAGAAGTCTGCAGTGGTCAGAACTGAACTCCCGCTGAGATGATTACCAATTGTCGAACTGACCAACAATTGTAAATCCAAATATAGAAACTAAACGATAAACTCATTTATTGAGAGCCATTCAAACGTTGAAAAGTTTTTGTTTGAGAAATGAATGAGATTTTCTAAATTATATCTTCTTTTAAAGTTTATTCTGCGCTAAGAATAAGAGTTTAACCAAACCTAACCTAAACTCTGATTTATTGTTAAACATCGGCCGACTCTTTAATTATGCGTTGCTATCATTAAGACTCTAATTATGACCGGAGCTGTCGAATAGTCCCCCACTGGAAAAGCCATAATAGTTTTAACTGGAAATGAAATTTTCGGATATTTCCAAAGTCAGAGAAAAGTATTTGAGTGTCGGTTCGTAAACAAGTTTTGATAAAAAGTATTGAATTTGAGGAACAAATCATAACCGAAATATTGTTATTTGTATGGTTTGACGTAACCCCACATAACACTCATAACACCCGACAATACACTCAAACATAACAAAATCTATTGAAAGGTTGATATATAGAAGAGTAAACAACAAACAGATGTTTTGTTGCTGACCATTGTATCGATTCTTTTCCTCCTTATGTATGGGTCATTCCTCTCCCACGTCTGTCCGATCAGTCCGGTCTCTGGTCTTAGGTTTGAGCGTCTATGAAATGAGGAACAGTTGCTTATATATTATATATGTATTATATATATTATAATAGCAAATGTTATGCATATAATACTGAAGTACAGGTACTTCACAAATGTCTACGACTTGTTCTTAGAATAAATCCCTATAAAAGTGATGCCATATTTCAAATATAATACTCGTAATAATGACACAGTTTTAGTCCTTCACTGCTTTTACCTTAACTACTCTTCAGGTCGATGACCAACCGGTGCGCCCGGAGTTAAATGTTTTTCTAAGTGGAGGCCCTTTCGGATACTCTATAATTTACGCCATCAGTTCATTCAGCAAATGTTCTGTTTATGTATTGCCGTACATTTAATACAGAGTCCATCGTTTCATAAATACATTTTAAATATAATTTTAAACTAAAATATCAAAAAACTTTGTCCTTTAATTCAAAGTTAAATTAAGCGAAGATTCCCTAAAATATTAATAATTAAGAATTTTATGTTTTTATCTAATCTTATTCTCACGTTTCAAGAGTTAACTCAAAGGAATTTTTGTTTGAAAGTGAGTTTATCAGTAAAACCACTGATTATTCTTTTAATTAAGAAAAACACATAATATATAAGTCATCGAGAATTTCAAAAAAATTAATACTTTTATCTGATTATCGAATGTGTCATTTGTTGGCGACAATCCATCAATTATTTCATCGATCGTATGATTTTTAAGTTCAAGAATAGAAAATTGTTTACTAAAAACAGAAATTTATTTTAATCGGATGTTTTGAAGAATTTTTGGAATTGTGTCAAACATAGCTGGCAATCAAAATGACCTTGCTATAAGCGGCGTGAGCTTTGCCGAATTCACCGTTTTTTTTTTTAAAAACTGTTACAAATTTCAAGGTTATGGTTATATATGGGTTAACGTTCTTTTACTATCAAAAAGTTATTTACAAATAGATAGCAATCGGTTGGCATTGAATTAATCACTTTTTTAAGAAATCTGAAAACACTTCAAACGAAGAAACGAATTATAATTTTTGTTTAGCAATAAAAGTAAAGTCTCGGGAATGAGTTGAGACTCACAATTGACGGCCAAATTTTCAAATAACTTTAATATATTGAAGACAATGGGTTGGGTAGAGA
Organism: Galumnidae sp. Gr-Ori-00277; assembly: GCA_034700165.1. Classification (NCBI taxonomy): domain Eukaryota; kingdom Metazoa; phylum Arthropoda; class Arachnida; order Sarcoptiformes; family Galumnidae; species Galumnidae sp. Gr-Ori-00277. Next base: position 19,315 of record JAQIXI010000317.1, read on the forward strand.
TAAATATTCATTTATTAAATTAACTAGATTACTTAATGGACGGGGTTTGCACACACACTTAGTTAAAGAAAGTATCATTTATTATCAGTTATACTAATCTTTATTTAAATTTTCAATTATTCAGTGAATAAGAACAATAACAGGAGTAGTTTCTAATAATAATTTTAACAAGGTGAGTTTGCAAAACAAACTTAATGCCTACAATATATATACTATTTTAATATGAATTCCAATTCTTAAGGAAAGAGTTTTGAGATAAAGAGGTTTCTTGAAAACAGGACATCATTATAACCACATTTATTCTAAAGTAAACAAAAATCTCATTAATTCTTAAAAACTTAAAACATTTGATTTTAAAATAAAACTTAATATTTGTCTAAATCTTAATCGAAAATTTGTTCACAAAATTAAAATAATTATAATTGAATTTATGTTTTAGTGATCGATTCAATGGGAAGACCTGACACACGAATATTAGAAATGAGTTTCGCATATTTGGGCTCTTATTCCGAATGTATTGAATCAAAAGCACCGAATTTTAGTGCCAAATACTGTTTGGCGAACATCCATTTCTCTAAATCGAAATCAGACTTTTTTAAGGTAAATGTTATTCATATCTAATATTTTATAAAGAATTTGATTAAAATTGCAGAGAATGACGAACTCAAAATCAAATTTGTTATCAAAATTAACGGTAAAAATCGGAACATGTGTTCCCTCGTCCTGTTCTGTAGATGTCATACAAAGAATTATCACTAAAAGTAAGTACTTATCACTAAAAGTATAAGTTTAGAGACAACAAGAGTTTGTAAGCGTATCCTTAAATGACTCTTTCGTGCAAATCATCCAAAGCGTTGTCAGACTTATTAAAGAAGACATTTATTATTTTATCTGATTTTAATCTATTTTTTTAGTTTCGACGTCAATAATAACCAATTCTACCGTTTCTTTTAATAAATGTTATGAAAAAATTGACCAAAACTTTGGAACTGATATCACATCCATTATTGTGATGTAATACTAAATCACTGATTGATTACAATTTTAACAAATTCTAATAATTCTAATAATTCAGGTGTTTTATTGTTCTACTCATTGGAATAATAATAACGGCTACAATCCTGGATCACATGACACCCATCACACAAACATCTAAAGAACTTTTATGTCCTGAACCGAGTCCTGAAGTGTCATTAGAGTCACAAAAATCATTTGATTCTTACGAAAAGAATACGAATTCTATTTTATATAAGATTTTAATCGCATTTTCTATTAAAACAAACACTAAAAAGATTTTTGACACAAAAACTAACGAAAATTCGATTCAAGTGTTTCACGGAATTAAAGTGATGGCAATGTTTTGGATAATTGGTGTCCACTCGTTCTCATTCGCCACTCAGTGGATGAACTTTAGTAAGTGTTGGGTCAAATTAATTCATTCAAAAGTGTTTTAACTGAAACCTTAATTACAGGAAATCCTTTAGCTATTCGTGAAGCGCCTCAGAATCTGATGTATCAGTTGTTAGTCAACGGAACCTTTTCTGTTGACTGCTTTTACTTCATTAGGTTTTTAATTAAATTTGAATATTTTTTTTCAAATCATTAATGAATATCTCTTTTTAGTGGATATTTAGTCTCCTATTTATTAATTAAAGAAATGAAGAAAACCGAAAGAAATACAGAACTGCTAAGAAAAGTGCCTCTCCTTTATATTCATCGCTATTTTCGAATGACGCCCTCAATGATGGCAATCATTGGATTCAGTGCAACACTTTTACAATACATGGGTTCTGGTCCGCAATGGATGGAATCGATAACAATGTTTAATAGTTGGTGTCATAAGAACTGGTGGATTAATGCCTTATATTTACATAATTTTATCAAAACTGAAAATATGGTTCGAATATAGAAAAGCAATTGTTTTGAAACAAATTTTTATCTAAAATTCAATTTTAGTGTTTAAGCCATTCGTGGTATTCCGCTGTCGATATGCAGTTCTATTGGATTTCTCCATTCATTTTAATGATTTTGTACAAAAATGGTGTCCGAGGAATTATACTTACATCCAGTTTACTCGTCATCTCAATGTTGATCACCGCTTACCTGACAATTGAAAATCAATTTCCAGCCGTTCCTTATTTTAGTGAAGTCATGTAAGTTTTCATCTAAACTTTTATCATTATTCCTATAAATTAAATCAAACCATTGAATACCTCAGAGAACAGGAAGTACTCGACCGATATTATGGTTGGATATATATAAAGCCTTACTGTAGGATTGGGCCATATTTGGTGGGAATAGTTTTGGCGTATTTTATCTATACCTCTCGCGGAGACATTAAACTCGACGTAAATATTATAAATAATGAATTTTGTTCTAAACTTTAATATGTTTGACAGGAATTTTCAAGACGTGGTTGGGTTATAACAATTTTAGCCATTATTTTGGTCTTATTCTCAATGTTTGGGGCAAATAATGGAGACATTCCCGAAGTTTATTTTGCAGCTCTTTATAGCGCTGGATCTAGGACTATTTGGGCCCTTTGTTTAGCCTGGATTACAATCGCATGTATTACCGGCAACGGAGGCTTTTTTAATGATTTCCTTTCGGCTAAAATATGGGTTCCCTTCAGTCGTTTAACTTATTGCGCGTATTTGACTCATCCTATAATTATAGCCGTCTTTTATGGCAGTCGGGAGCAAACAATCGACTTTTCGAGTTATCTTTTGGTAAAATATATGCAAATTTAAATATAAAACTTATAATTATTACTTCATTTATAGACATACTTCACAATAAGCCATATATTTATAACTTATGTCTTCTCATTCATTATTTCGGTGACGATTGAGTTTCCGCTCATCAATATTTCCAATGTTTTGCTCTCAAAGAATAGATGAATACTCAGTCGACACTTAAGTCCAAAACTTAATCTAATTTAATAATCGCACAAATGTTTCAGAAGTGAATAGGAAAAGAGGTTAAGGACTCATCAAAAGAAATGTGAGCTCACGTCTCATGAAGAGCTCGACTGAGAAATATGATGAATGTCTTTTGTTGAGCGAAAAAACAAAAGATTCTGAAACAAAAATTCGACAAAAAACGCAATTTTTGATTTTAAATATATTTTTGTAAAATAACCAAATATTTAAATAAGACTTTTGTCTATAAAATATTTTTTTTAATGAGAATTATAAGAGAATTGTTTCGACTCTTTGTATAGAAATTGAATAAATGCCTCTCTTCTCGATCTCATAAATGAGTAAAACAATGGAAAATCGGTTCGTTTTATTAATTTATATTAAGAGAAGACTAAATTACCAAATAATAGTTGTGGACATTTAATCCCAACACACATTTTTGAAGGTAAGTCGAGTAATGAGGGTTTTGGTTGATTATAAATTTACAGCAATGAAGTGAATGCATAGTATTTCAATAATTGTAATCAATAGTAATAATAGTAATAATAATAATTCATTAATAATGTAAATAAAATCAATTAAAAGGTGACACAAATATGTAAGAAATGGCACAATCAATGAGAACATCGATATCTTACCATTGATTTGAGGTTTTGGACAAAAGACATGCTATAAACCGATTATTTGTTTTTTCCTCATTTCCTAAATAAATATTATATTTAGAGTACAAAAAATGGAATTAAAGGTTAAAATTAATTTAAAAATATATCGAATGTCATCATTAAGTCATTATAATAATATAAATCAATTTAAGCATCAAATCATTCAATAAATTGGTAATCAGTTAATCAAATATCAAATGTTTTAAATCTTATCATTTGTCAAATACTACCAATTATTTGGTTTAACATAAATCAGGAGAAGATTTCCACCACTGATGACAACCAAATGACGATACGATCGTTCAGTGATGAGACTAATTGTGGCGAAAGTTATCATCAAATGATAAAATGGAGTAATATTCAATTGAAAATACATGTATGGCATCACTGCAAGAGATAAATATATCGCAAATTTTGCATTTAATTTATACCTTTTTTAGAATGAAGTTTAGAAACAAAAGAAATTCAAAGACTGCTATCAATTAAATACTAAAATTCAAAAAATCAAATATAAAATCACAGATATAGAGGTGGCGACCCGTTCCTAATTATCGATACTTACCAGGTGTTAAACTGACTCAGTCAAACTGAACAGTTATCTGAAAGAGTCTACTATTTAAGCAAAACAACGAAAAGGAATAATATTTCACTCAAAAGATATTCATAATTCATAATAAAGTCTCTCAAATATAACCCAAAAATCAATTACCGCTCGAAAACAAATAATTCATTAAAGACTAACCGAAATCATTGCTGATTGTGTTGCGACGCATTTTGTTGATAATTAGAGTAATTATATCCCGGATAAGCCACTGCTTGTGGATTATTCTCGTTCTTAGAAGACGGTTCCGATTTGTCGTCACTCATCTAACATTTCAAATAATTTAAACAAACGTTAAAGTAATTGAGTTTTACCGGCTGTTTGTTACTCTTCAACATTTGTTCTATCATTTCTGCCTCTTTAACCATTCCATAGGCCCTATAATAATCAATCCATTGTTGATATAAATATTCAGAACCGGCTCCCGCTTGTGATAAATCTCCGGGTTGTGGAGCTGTGCCGTCAGGGGTGCCATTGTTTGAATTAGGAGTCGGCATCGTTGGAGCGTTAGAGGGGGGAGCGGAAGGAGCAGAGGAAGTGGCCGCCTGTTGTTGTTGCTGTTGTTGGGCGTAGTATTGGGCATAATATGCAGCCCACGCCGCGTAACTCGAGTCCTGACTCTTAGCTAAAACAGATAATGGATTAGATTTATATATTGGAAAGAATTAATGATTAATTGGTTCACATAAATAAATCTATACTAATATCGCACAGTTATGACACCCAATCCTTAATAATATAAAAATTAGGCTCTAATTCTGTGCAAAAACAGGTCCATTAAATATGAGATAACTTACAATCGTCCTGTTGTTGATTTGCCAACTCTTGTTGTTGAGACCAATATTGTGGCCATTGATTGGGTTGACTATCACTTTAAACAAATCAACAAAATTAGAAAATAATTTTGTTTCAAATGAAATACTTATATGAGGAGACGGGTTGGGCGTTGTTAGTGCCGTTCACTTTATCCATAATCAATTGTTTAGCATACTCAATTTTGTCGGGAGAGCCACGAATCAGAAAATATTTTTGATCCGGGTCTCCATTTCTGGTTACTTTTTCTAATTCAATATCACAGCCCGACTGTTGTTTTAGTGCTTTTATGGTATCGCCTCCGCGACCTATTACTGCACCCGTCCTGTGGGCCGGAATACCGAATCGAATTTCCTCTCCATCTCTATTTTTTGGAGGACCCCTTCCCTGCATCGCATTCTCCACAATTTCGTTGACCATATCGTGGGCTCGTTTAACACAATCAGGATTTCCACTGATTTGACAAACTTTGTTGCCGTTTGGGTCTAATTTTGTTGTGTCGAACTGTACTTTACAACCGGCCTCCTGTTGTATTCTTCGGATAGTTTCGCCCCCCTTTCCAATGACGAGTCCAATATATTGCGGCGGAACCGGAACTTCAATGTTTTGATATCTTTGAGTTCCGTATTCGTTGGTTATACTCTTATTAAAAGAATTAGACTTAAGCCGAACCGTTTCGATCTCTTTTTCTGTGAGTAAATCGTTGACCAATTGTTGTGCGTAATCTACTTTATCGGGTAAACCAACGATTCGGAGCTGTTTTTCAGATTCTGTGGCCTCATTAGTCTCTTGAAAGACAGTCATCTTAACGCCTGCCCTCTCCTGAAGATTTCTTATCATTTCTCCGCCCTTTCCGATAACATAACCCACTTTATTGCCCGGAATCAGCATATCTAATGTCTTTTCGCCATTTATTACAATTCCATTCGGATATCTTTGGTTTTTAGAGGGTCGGGCCCCAAACCCGGGGCCGCCCATACCTCCTATACCTCCCATACCACCCGATTGATTTTTCATGGCAGCCAACTGAGCGCCAATGGCTGTACAGACATCTCATTGCTTTTAATTGCATTTATAAGTGAGAGTACTTACGATCATTGATGGCAGCCATACGTTTGGCGTCGGGACTGTGCACTACAATTAAACTAATGGTTAGTATCAAAGAAATCAGTGGCAAAACGTGTCATAAGATCTACTATCAAACGCTACTCATATAAAGAGAGTTAGTGTTAGCGAATTCTTATTGATTTAGTCTTTGCATTACTTTAGAGACAATTAATTATTGATTAAAAGTCAGATAAAAAGTGATGCAAATTAAAGACAAAAACAAAGAGAAAGTGAGAGGACGTACTCTCTTCGAGCGGTCGTTTACCAGAACTCATTCCAGAACTGTTCGAAGAATTGGAAGAACCGGCGTTTTGAGTCATTTTTGCCGCCAACTGTTGATATAATAAACACAATTAAATAGAAGAGAAGTGACGACGTGTTATACCTGTCGGGCCCTCTGCAACGCCTCCTGAAATGCCTGATTAGAAATTGTTGACCCATTGCTTGAGTCCATATTTTAATTAAATCAATATTAAATGACTAAAGAGAGACAACAATCAAATCAAAGAGTTTTCTCTTTTGCTTTTAATTTGAATAATTAGTCGACAAAATTATAAAATGACTAAATTTACAAAAATTTAATTTAATTAACGAAATGAATGCTTTTCAGCATTTTTTTCAGTCTTTTCTTTGGCGTTCATCCGCTGTAAGTAAACGACGTTAGACTTATCGTCAATTTTTGATTCCACTTTTGATTTTATAGTATTGAGTCTGATATGCATTTAATGCTCGACTCTTTTATATGGTTCGTTGTTAGTGAAAGTATCAAAGTTGAGCGCAAATCGTTTGTCGGGTGGACTGCAGTTCATTCAATGACGTCGTTATCGATTCAAATGACGTATATTTTGAATGAAAACTTGATTTTCGGCTGAAATCGAGAAATGATTTCAATTTGAAATTAAATGAATTTTTGTAATCAAATGCTCTCCAAATGACTTCAAATCTCAAAATCTTTGACTAAAATATTTAAAAGTTTTGTCTTTAGTTTTAATTTAAAAATGACTTTCAGTTTGACATCAATTAACGAACGGAACAAAATAGTGATGAAGACGTTTCTGTTTGTGGCAATTCTTGTCGGTCTAATCACTGGTCCGGCCATTGCTTTATGGAAGGCTTTAATCATTTTATTCTTCTTATATCTCATTACTGGTGGCTATCGTTTCGCGTATATCTTCTACCGGACAGTCGGAAGGGATCTTAAGTGAGTGACCACTACTTTATATTTATTTTTGAGTCTCTAATTAAATATTTTAATTGCGATTCCCTTACATTTCAAATGTCTTTTAGTTTAGCCTTCAATCACTTCAAATGCTCTCAATTTGAAGGCATTTCTAAATAAATGGTTTCACTTATGAAAACATATAATTCATTTCAATTTAGATTCAAGAGAAGAGGGAGAGGTGAGAGAGAGAGAGAGAGAGAGAGAGAGAGAGAG